>LUCW03000318.1:82500-125072 GCA_001586965.3 Sphaeroforma sirkka | reverse complement strand
ACGACATGCTGTCGAGAATTCGTTTCACAGCAATCATTCAAACACAGCAATTCAAACAAACACATAACCATACCACTAGCTATATGTAACCTAGTAGGTGTATTAATACTGTAAACAATCGTTTAGATAG
Source organism: Sphaeroforma sirkka (assembly GCA_001586965.3). NCBI lineage: Eukaryota > Ichthyosporea > Ichthyophonida > Sphaeroforma > Sphaeroforma sirkka. Next base: position 124,942 of record LUCW03000318.1, on the reverse strand, counting down.
TTAATTAGCATTAGTTAGCATGATGTCAGGCAAAAACAAACATACAAAATATTGCCTTTTTTAAAAATCGAATATGAAAATATTTAAAAAATATGTACAGTTGTTCTATTTTCAGAAGGCTATGTTAAAGTATACAGCTAACGTAAACGCTTATTTTTCTGTTGTCGATTGTTTTTGCGTTTTTTAACGGTAAACGTAATAAGGTTAGCTTCAAACTTCGTTCAAACAGTTGGGACTTGCAAACCTTTTTTTTCAAATAAAAGCACAAGTTGAGAGACGGTCTCAGTCTCTCAGACTTCAGAAGTTCAGAGACTCGGCCACAAGCAAAAGAATTGATCGCATGATTTTTGGATTTCGAATCCACAGAGCCTATGTATGTACTCCAATGAATCTCAAACATCGAATCTTGCATTCTCAAACACTGCAATCCGCCAGAAAGCACGAATCAACTTCACTGAGCTGTTTCTATGGTATTTATTGTTGATTTGTGCATATGTAGATACATATGGCATGTACTTTTATCATTGAAGGCGCAGGCTGAAGTCCCTCCAGATTTTATTGTCATCTCCGTCTGTCTGTCACGCTTTTGCCTTTTTGTATCTGTATTTTAGAAGACTATGTTTTGCACTGTAGGAGACGTGTTTTATTTCTTTAAAAAACTTAAGAGGTGTGCGCTGTTCGACGGAAACGAGAGAGAGCGGTTATGGCGTTACATGTGTGGCGGGCGTGCAGTCCGTTGACTATTGTATGTCTCATATTTCTGTATGTTACTAGCAATAGTCTGTTGAACTACGATAGTCATTTCGACTACGCTGACGTAGAGTTCCCACGGATTCAATTCTACAAACAGCCAGCCGCTTTCAACCACACGGAGTGTTGCCTTGGAAAGGTAGCTATCAATGATCGCGAGTCTACTACACGTTTGATCTATGATCGGAAAGCTGATGAAACTGAAGGCCTCCAAGGGGGAAATACATGTATGGCAACGTCGATTGGTGCTTACCATGTATGTGTTAGCTCGAGTAGTGACCGTTCAACTACAAATGATCAAATAAATGGTCTCGACTACCGATGGCCCAGTATAATATTGGAATTCTCGGTAGTCCGAGTGCAACTTAATTCAAGGTATGAGTCCATAAGTTCCACCCTGCGTGGGAAATTCGCATTGCTGTCGTATGAATTTAGTTTTAATTTAAGGGCTGAAAGAAAGCCGATAGTATGGTATATTCTTGAAAACACTCGTAAGCCGCAAGCGGAAATGCGAACAGGTGGTGGTGCTACGTTTTTTACTTAAATAGAGATTGTAATCGGCGATATATACACAAGTACAACAAATTACTATGCATATACATATATACATATATATATATTGTGATATATACGTGTATTTTATATATATATTATATATATATATATATATATATATATTATATATATATATATATATATATATATATCCATCCATATATATATGCAAACATATCCATCCATCCATATATATATATATGTAAAAATAGATAATATATGATTATATATATATATATCATATATATATATATATATATATTATATTATTATACATATATATTTTATATATTACCATTACATATATATATATGCCATACTTCACATACATATGTGCATTTTATTTATATATATATAAACATATGCCTCACACATATACATGTTTTCTTTATATATATATTATTCATTATGTATATTATGATACAACACACATTGCATGTATACGCATTTGTTTTTTATTTATTATTATTATACTCTCAGACCATATGTATTAACATGTAATCATGTTATGTATCGTTCCATATATATATTATATATACATATACATAATATTACATACATACACGCATATTTATTATTATGTATTATACATGTATATTACATATTATTACATTATAATATGGCTATAATAATATATTATGCATATGCATGTGCATACATATATTATACATACTTATACGTGCTTTTTTTGTGTTGTATGAACTTTATAAAACCACATCATCATTATTATTATTATACATACATTATTATATGTTATACATATGTTATTATTATGTATTATGCATGTATGCATGTTACATACATATTATTATTATTGTTGTTATTATTATTATTATTATATTATTATATATTACATTACCAATTATTATATTATATTATTATATACGCATGCATACATATTATACACGCATATACATTATATTATATGTTTATATGTACATATGTTATATTACTCTTATATTTTATATACATGTATATCCATATAAATATTTTATATGTGTTGGCTTTTGTGTTGTATGAATTTATAAACACACACATCATCAATATATATATATATATATATATATATATATGCATGTGTATACGTGTATGTATATTTAAATATAAAATATATATATATATATAAAAAAATATATATATATATATATATGCATATGGAAATATATATATATATATATCTATATATATTTATAATACACATGCATACATATATATATATATATATATATATATATACATATATTAGATAGATATTCATATATGCATATTCGTATCTACATAAATAAACATATATGTATTGGTGTATATATACATATATTGTATTAGCCCATAGGTAATTGTGTCTCATCGATATGTAATTCGGAAATTGTGCTTATACGTTTGAAAAGCGTAGGCGGATGTTGTTTTCATCCTGGAAACCTTTGTCCTTGAAATTGTACATATGTTCTTCCATGTACGCACTAAGATTTCAATTCATATTAAGCAAACCATGCAAGTATCCGGGCTCTGTTTGGATCCTAGGTTTCCTCGGAATTTTTTATCACGACTATTCCGTATATTTCAGACTTTTCATGGGTTTAATATGACGTTATTTGTTGTATTTATCTAGTATTCCCGTGTTGATCCCCGGCCTGGTAGACTTCATCACCACAGTGAAGGCCAGTGGGGGTGCATTCGGATCCTTAGCAACAGAGCGGTTGGGAGTGGGGAGTGTGCGATCTCGGTTGACCATCCCACCCCTCATAGCTGCAGGCGAGCGGCTTGAACTAAGTGTGAAGGTATTTACTGTACTAGTGGTTCCCACATCGATGCTAACGTGTTTTTCACTCGGCAAAAGCTTTTGAACTGTTTATAAAGGTAATGTATTATACTACACGGTGCATTCATCTTATATACCTTCAAACCGGTATTTAGTCATACGTAGTTCTGATTCCTGGGGCCGCACACTCATGAGCTTGTCATGGCGTCTGTATCTGCCATGGGGTGTATAGAGTCCTGCACTACCACGTTCTTGCTTAGTAATTCAAATCGAAAAACAAAGCTCTCCTACAGACCGTATCACCTACCATAGACTTCCTATCGCGACTGACAGTCAAATATATCACACCTCGACTGGCAGCTGGTTCTGGTATGTTTCTGCTCGGTATTTAATCTCACGATGAAAGAATCTGATCTCATAATACTTCAATACGAACTTTCCAGCCAATTTATATCAACTTCATGGAGGCGGAACATCCGAGTTATGATTGAATAAACGATGGGTGGCCATTTGGTATTGTTGGGTACCAGAGAATTCTTGTTGACTCGATTCCAGAACTTTTCCGAATGAACATTCAGATCAAGAACGAGGGTGTTGTGGATTGCAATCCGGGACAAGTATGTCTACACCACGCACTCTACGTTTATGCAGATGATCAGGCAAGCGTATATAAGTTTCTTCAAGTATACGTGTATACTTCTTCTAGAAGGAGATTTCTATGTTTTGTGATACACTTATTATATCATATATATATATATATATATATATATATATATATATATATAAATGTATCTATATGTATACTTGTATGTGCGTATATGTGTTATGTAGATACATAAACATATACAGCTCAGTTGTGTGCTTAATATTGAGGTATGTTGTTAAATAATACATGTATGTATATGTACATAGTATAAATATATACATGTTACTAAATATTACATATATGTATATATAGCATTATTATACAAATGCTACTAAATAATACACGACGTTAGAGTTTAGTGTTTCTAAATACGAGTTTGTGTGACAACAGCCTCGCTGCAAGACACACGGCTGCCATTTGATTGCAGGATCATATGTCCATCATCTATTTATATGTATATATATATCCAGTCCCGTACCAAGTGAATAGTGCCGTGAAGGATGTGGCCAAAACGTTGGTAGCCGTCTCATTGAAGTTCAACCACACTTCTGCCGGGTTTAGGGTTCAGGGGTTTAACACACTTTTGTTGGGTTGAACCCAGTTCTCCAACGGCCTGTGGCTGCCCCGGAGGAACCAGTCCAGTGCCCTGTCGCTAATCACTGGCAAGTACGTCTGGATACCCGACGGCTGCCTGCGGTCACACCAAGTGCTGAATGAAACCACATTCGCTCTCCAGGACACCTTTCCCGCGACTGAGTTGGGCCGGTGCCTCAAAACCAGGGCCACTCGGCTGGCTGTCTTCGGAGACTCTATTAGTGTGTGAATGCTTTGTGACAGTGTGTGCTCATCTCAGTGTAGCATATACTTATATGACTCCTTGTGTGAGAATGAGAGTCCCATAGTCGGTGTGGAGAGCTTCGTTTAAGTCCGTCGTCCGCTGAGATTGATGTGTCAAATGGGTCCATCAATTTGCGTACCAATGTGAGTACTCACACATACGCGTGTACGACAACATGCACTTCTATGTACGTGTGTATGGCAGACGGTAGGTGTATAGGTATATGCAGTACACGTTTTTTACGCAACACGTTGCAACAGCCAGTCAGCTACGACTTCTCTGTACTGGATGCTGCGCCAGCAGATGAGTGTTTGGCATAACGTCTGGTTGCGGGGTCATACAGATATAAAGTTATACACAGGTACTCTAACACACATGCGCATTCACACCCCCCATAAGCACACACCCCACCATACCACCATACACGCGCATACATGAGTGAATAGTCTAAGCTATCGGGACAGGCTACTTGTGTTGGTGTTCACGGTATTTCCGATTTGCTTACTCTCAGCGCGCAATTTCTGGGAGGATTGGGCTTTCTTCCTGACGGACACCTACCCATCTGGCGATTTTAACATGTTCACGCTTAAAAAAGGCAGACAGACACGAAGGCATCAAACTGAAGGTAAGGCAAATGGAATATAGATGGAAGATCTCTGTGTATGCAAATAGCCTCGGCGCACATGCAAATGGTATATTTTGCTATAGACTGCACAACCACGATACTGGCACCGCGTGTGTGAGTAGTAGTGATGAATATATATATATATATATATATATATTTATATATACATGTGTGTGTGTGTATAATGCGTAGATATATATATATATATATATATATATATATATATATATATATATATATTATATATATTATAATATATACATATATATATGTATGATGATAATGATGTATGTATATATATGTATGTGTATGTATAATGCATTATATGTGTATATAAACATATATTGGCTATAATAATATATATTGTATTATATAATATAATTATATATGTACATATATTATTTTTATGTTTATTATATATACATAATGTATGTATATATATGGCGTGCATATGTATGTATGTGTGAATATTGCATATTATGTAATACATATGGATAATTATGCATGTTATATGTATATATATATATATGTATATATATAATAATATATGTATGTACATATATATATATATATATATATATGTATATATTGAGATATATATAATATTATATATATATAACATATATATATATATATATATATATATATATATATATATATATATATATACATATAATATATATATATATATATACCTATGTTACATTTATATATATATATATATATATATACATAATATTTATAAATGTTAATTCGTTACCTGTAATTTCCAGCATCCCAGCGGCTTTGATATCGACGCGAGCTTCACCATGCGCTCTGTTGACCTGGAGAGTTCCATTGCCACACATTTGATACCCACCCACTGTGCACACCACGATGTCATAGTACTTGGCCATGGGCTGCATGATGTCTTTGTCACTCCCTGGATGCCCGTAGAGACAAGCCTGCGCCGCGCGTTGACTGCTTTGGCTCAAGCCTGTCCTGCTCACATCCAGAGAGGTGAGTTCTCACGTCAGAGTACGTGTCTGGCGGTGGGTGTGGTATGCTACGCTTGCTGGGCTGTGAGTCTTCGTTAAGCAGTACCATGCACGAGATGGAGATTTTAGAGTTTTGGTGTTTTAGGGGTTAGGGTTTTGTCAGGGTGCTGGTCTGGCGGTGGGTGCTGTATGCTTCGCTTACTGGGCTGTGAGTCTCCGTCATTGAGAGTTAATACTAGCTGCATGTGTCTGTGACCTTCCTGCATGATAATATTATTGAGAGTTAATACTAGCTGCATGTGCCTGTGTGCTTCCTGTATGATAATATTATTGATACTTAATACAAGCTGCATGTGCCTGTGTGCTTCCTGTATGATAGTATTGTTGAGAGTTAATACTATTTGCATGTGTCTCTGTGCTTCCTGTGTAATAGTATTATTGAGAGTTAATACTAGCTGCACGTGTCTCTGTGTTGGACGTTGCATTGTAGCCACGTGCTGTAACTTGCAACCGATGTCTTGTTGACTGAGGGTGCCCTTGCCCTAACATGTCTGAGGTGGTGGGTTTGAAAGAGTCGCAATGGCACTGATAAGTGCGAGCGTTTCATCGAACACAACGGGGTGATCAAATGCAGTCGGAACAAACGATACGTTACAATGTTTGCACAAAGTTATACGTCATCAATTACAAACGGCATGCAGCATATATACTAGCACTAGCGTGGCCGACACAGATCCACATAAGCTATACATGTGCGATGCCGTACGAATTTTGCCCGCACACAGATAGACAACCGAGTACTATGTCTATTGTATATGCGCGTGGTAGGTGCTTTGCTCACAATCGGCGTCTTCTGCTCCCCATCAGGTGCTATCTTCTTCCTTGTCATGCCGTCCACGTCGGATCAGTATAGCTCACGTGTGCGTCCCAGAGCTTACGAATGGACTCGGCGTGTGGTTCCCATTTTTACTGAGTTTGGTATCAAGGTACGTTTGTGACTGTGTTGTGTTCTTGTATATAGAGGGATACCCAAGCCCTGCTATCTGTAAGCACTCGAACGCATGTTATTGTTATTACCTGCCCTGTCCTGTTGGACTGGGGTGCACCCCAGTGTGGACCGCCATGCCATGTGCTGATGACCCCTTTCCGCGCCTTTGCCCCATAATCCAGCCTTTGGACACCTGGCACCCGACGGATGCTCGGTTACTAGACGCCGCCTCAACACAGAGCGATGGGACTCACTGGGGCAGAAGGCAAACAAAAGGCCATAGCAGTGAGGTAGGGATGTCATTCGTTGTGAATCTGATACAACAGCTGTGTCCTGAGGGACGCGCACCGCCGGAGGTCTCAGCGGCGACAAGTGACATGTGTTAATCTTTGTACGTGAGGGTGAAAGCTTATAGCGTTAACTCTGTAAATATATTATATGAATCTGTAAGCGGGATCTATATACGCAGGCTCGGGTATCCGAGCAGCTTGGAGTGTAGCTGCTGGTCAGCTACATACAAACTAGAGTCCTGGCACTAAGCAAATACATGGCATTTGGAGACCTGTGAAAGACACGGACGCGAGGGCCATGTCATCTGTAACATCTGTCGTGTAGAGTGCACAGCTGTCAATATATAGCCATTGATTGCAAGAGCGTATAGCTTGTACGTGACAACATCCCAAATCATACGTAGTGCATGATCGGTTGATCCGATTTGACTGTTTCTTCTGGGGACAGTAAGGTTAGTAGTACACCGAATAATAGACCCGAGCAAACTTCGACTTGGCAGCCCCACTTGCGCTGCATGTCTCCTGAGAAACTGCACCCGGCTGTTCACCATATGCAAGGACTGCCTGGGGTATGACAGTACAGCGTCTACCACATCAACCATTAAAACTACAGATGAGGATTCTCCAGAAATTCGTTCACATACACCTTTTTGACGGTATTACCTCGAAACTACGGTTCCAAAGCCAAAACTAGACCAGAACCTGGATAAACACAAAACGAAAAATGATAGCACTAAATCTTGACCGATTTTGGAGCATCAGAGCAGTCCTATCAGTGCAAGCATCACAATCTTATTTTCTTATTTTTATGAACGACATTGGTCTCACCAACTAGGTACACCAACTAGGTACACTAACTAGGTACACCAACTGGGTACATTCGAGTCTACGTAGGGAGAAGGTCTCATAGGTACAGCTTTGAGTCTACGTAGGGAGAAGGTCTCATTACAAGTGATGTGCATATGTCCTCAATGCAAAGTTGTCGACAGTCATTTGTGGTCGTGCGACGAAATAGAATGGTTTAATTGTGAGGTAGTTGATAGCGACTTCCGACTTAAGAGTAACGGCCATTGTTCGTTGAGCCTGATCTAGTGTATATTGATTATTTATCATGTTTTGATATTTCTGTTTTAGTTATTATTAAATCGACTATGAAATTATGGACATTATATAGTATTCGAGAACATACTTTCTCGCTCCCCAGTTTCCTGTAAATGTCACTATGTAAAAGTAAGAGTATTGACTTATTTACTGTGAAAGCAAATGTGTCAACGGCTGTATATTTAACTTCTCTCTTGTAAAATTCTTCTCTACTTCCATCCTCTGGTTCTGGATCGTGGCTTCTGCGGTAAACATTACTATGTTCGCGAGACTGGTCACTGGATATGTATGAGAACGCCATCCAGTGGCCTACTACTGGATATGTATATAAAATCCATCCAGTGACCTACTACTGGATATGTACATATACCTCATCCAGTGGTCTACTACTGGATATGTATATAAAATCCATCCAGTGACCTACTACTGGATATGTATATATACCTCATCCAGTGGCTTACTACTGGATATGTATATAAAATCCATCTAGTGGCCTACTACTGGATATGTATATAAAATCCATCCAGTGACCTACTACTGGATATGTATATATACCTCATCCAGTGGCCTACTACTGGATATGTATATAAAATCCATCCAGTGGCCTACTACTGGATATGTATATATACCTCATCCAGTGGCCTACTACTGGATATGTATATAAAATCCATCCAGTGGCCTACTACTGGATATGTATATAAAATCCATCCAGTGACCTACTACTGGATATGTATATATACCTCATCCAGTGGCCTACTACTGGATATGTATATAAAATCCATCCAGTGACCTACTACTGGATATGTATATATACCTCATCCAGTGGCCTACTACTGGATATGTATATAAAAAATCCATCCAGTGACCTACTACTGGATATGTATATATACCTCATCCAGTGGCCTACTACTGGATATGTATATAAAACCCATCCAGTGGCCTACTACTGGATATGTACATAAAATCCATCCAGTGACCTACTACTGGATATGTATATATACCTCATCCAGTGGCCTACTACTGGATATGTATATAAAATCCATCCAGTGGCCTACTAATGGATATGTATATAAAATCCATCCAGTGACCTACTACTGGATATGTATATATACCTCATCCAGTGGCCTACTACTGGATATGTATATAAAATCCATCCAGTGGCCTACTACTGGATATGTGTATAAAATCCATCCAGTGACCTACTACTGGATATGTATATATACCTCATCCAGTGACCTACTACTGGATATGTATATATACCTCATCCAGTGGTCTACTACTGGATATGTATATAAAATCCATCCAGTGACCTACTACTGGATATGTGTATATACCTCATCCAGTGGCCTACTACTGGATATGTATATAAAATCCATCCAGTGGCCTACTACTGGATATGTATATAAAATCCATCCAGTGGCCTACTACTGGATATGTATATATACCTCATCCAGTGGCCTACTACTGGATATGTATATAAAATCCATCCAGTGGCCTACTACTGGATATGTATATAAAATCCATCCAGTGACCTACTACTGGATATGTATATATACCTCATCCAGTGGCCTACTACTGGATATGTATATAAAATCCATCCAGTGGCCTACTACTGGATATGTATATATACCTCATCCAGTGGCCTACTACTGGATATGTATATAAAATCCATCCACTGACCTACTACTGGATATGTATATATACCTCATCCGGTGGCCTACTACTGGATATGTATATAAAAAATCATCCAGTGACCTACTACTGGATATGTATATATACCTCATCCAGTGGCCTACTACTGGATATGTATATAAGATCCATCCAGTGGCCTACTACTGGATATGTATATAAAATCCATCCAGTGACCTACTACTGGATATGTATATATACCTCATCCAGTGGCCTACTACTGGATATGTATATATAAACTCATCCAGTGGCCTACTACTGGATATGTATATAAAATCCATCCAGTGACCTACTACTGGATATGTATATATACCTCATCCAGTGGCCTACTACTGGATATGTATATAAAATCCATCCAGTGGCCTACTACTGGATATGTATATAAAATCCATCCAGTGACCTACTACTGGATATGTATATATACCTCATCCAGTGGCCTACTACTGGATATGTATATAAAATCCATCCAGTGGCCTACTACTGGATATGTATATAAAATCCATCCAGTGACCTACTACTGGATATGTATATATACCTCATCCAGTGGCCTACTACTGGATATGTATATAAAATCCATCCAGTGGCCTACTACTGGATATGTGTATAAAATCCATCAAGTGACCTACTACTGGATATATATATATACCTCATCCAGTGGCCTACTACTGGATATGTATATAAAATCCATTCAGTGACCTACTACTGGATATGTATATATACCTCATCCAGTGGCCTACTACTGGATCTGTATATAAAATCCATCCAGTGACCTACTACTGGATATGTATATAAAATCCATCCAGTGACCTACTACTGGATATGTATATATACCTCATCCAGTGGCCTACTACTGGATATGTATATAAAGATCCATCCAGTGGCCTACTACTGGATATGTATATAAAATCCATCCAGTGACCTACTACTGGATATGTATATATACCTCATCCAGTGGCCTACTACTGGATATGTATATATACCTCATCCAGTGGCCTACTACTGGATATGTATATAAAATCCATCCAGTGACCTACTACTGGATGTGTATATATACCTCATCCAGTGGCCTACTACTGGATATGTATATAAAAATCCATCCAGTGGCCTACTACTGGATATGTATATAAAATCCATCCAGTGACCTACTACTGGATATGTATATATACCTCATCCAGTGGCCTACTACTGGATATGTATATAAAAATCCATCCAGTGGCCTACTACTACTGGATATGTATATAAAATCCATCCAGTGACCTACTACTGGATATGTATATATACCTCATCCAGTGGCCTACTACTGGATATGTATATAAAATCCATCCAGTGGCCTACTACTGGATATGTGTATAAAAAATCCATCCAGTGACCTACTACTGGATATGTATATATATACCTCATCCAGTGGCCTACTACTGGATATGTATATAAAATCCATCCAGTGACCTACTACTGGATATGTATATATACCTCATCCAGTGGCCTACTACTGGATATGTATATAAAATCCATCCAGTGACCTACTACTGGATATGTATATATACCTCATCCAGTGGCCTACTACTGGATATGTATATAAAATCCATCCAGTGGCCTACTACTGGATATGTATATAAAAAATCCATCCAGTGACCTACTACTGGATATGTATATATACCTCATCCAGTGGCCTACTACTGGATATGTATATAAAAATCCATCCAGTGGCCTACTACTGGATATGTATATAAAATCCAGTGACCTACTACTGGATCCATCCAGTGACCTACTACTGGATATGTATATATAATCCATCCAGTGGCCTACTACTGGATATGTATATAAAATCCATCCAGTGACCTACTACTGGATATGTATATATATATGTATCCATCCAGTGGCCTACTACTGGATATGTATATATAAATCCATCCAGTGGCCTACTACTGGATATGTATATAAAATCCATCCAGTGACCTACTACTGGATATGTATATATAAATCATCCAGTGGCCTACTACTGGATATGTATATAAAATCCATCCAGTGGCCTACTACTGGATATGTATATAAAATCCATCCAGTGACCTACTACTGGATATGTATATATACCTCATCCAGTGGCCTACTACTGGATATGTATATAAAAAATCCATCCAGTGGCCTACTACTGGATATGTATATATAAAATCCATCCAGTGACCTACTACTGGATATGTATATATAAATCATCCAGTGGCCTACTACTGGATATGTATATAAAATCCATCCAGTGACCTACTACTGGATATGTATATATACCTCATCCAGTGGCCTACTACTGGATATGTATATAAAATCCATCCAGTGACCTACTACTGGATATGTATATATAATCCATCCAGTGGCCTACTACTGGATATGTATATATAAAATCCATCCAGTGGCCTACTACTGGATATGTATATAAAATCCATCCAGTGACCTACTACTGGATATGTATATATAATCCATCCAGTGGCCTACTACTGGATATGTATATAAAATCCATCCAGTGGCCTACTACTGGATATGTATATAAAATCCATCCAGTGACCTACTACTGGATATGTATATATACCTCATCCAGTGGCCTACTACTGGATATGTATATAAAATCCATCCAGTGGCCTACTACTGGATATGTATATAAAATCCATCCAGTGACCTACTACTGGATATGTATATATACCTCATCCAGTGGCCTACTACTGGATATGTATATAAAATCCATCCAGTGGCCTACTACTGGATATGTATATAAAATCCATCCAGTGACCTACTACTGGATATGTATATATACCTCATCCAGTGGCCTACTACTGGATATGTATATAAAATCCATCCAGTGACCTACTACTGGATATGTATATAAAATCCATCCAGTGGCCTACTACTGGATATGTATATATAATCCATCCAGTGGCCTACTACTGGATATGTATATAAAATCCATCCAGTGACCTACTACTGGATATGTATATAAAATCCATCCATCCAGTGGCCTACTACTGGATATGTATATATAATACCCATCCAGTGACCTACTACTGGATATGTATATATAATCCATCCAGTGGCCTACTACTGGATATGTATATAAAATCCATCCAGTGGCCTACTACTGGATATGTATATATAAATCCATCCAGTGGCCTACTACTGGATATGTATATAAAATCCATCCAGTGACCTACTACTGGATATGTATATATACCTCATCCAGTGGCCTACTACTGGATATGTATATATAAATCCATCCAGTGGCCTACTACTGGATATGTATATAAAATCCATCCAGTGGCCTACTACTGGATATGTATATATAAAATCCATCCAGTGACCTACTACTGGATATGTATATATAAAATCCATCCAGTGACCTACTACTGGATATGTATATAAAATCCATCCAGTGGCCTACTACTGGATATGTATATAAAATCCATCCAGTGACCTACTACTGGATATGTATATAAATCATCCAGTGGCCTACTACTGGATATGTATATAAAATCCATCCAGTGGCCTACTACTGGATATATATATATAAAAAATCCATCCAGTGACCTACTACTGGATATGTATATAAAATCATCCAGTGGCCTACTGGATACTGGATATGTATATAAATCCATCCCAGTGACCTACTACTGGATATGTATATATATGTATATATACCTCATCCAGTGGCCTACTACTGGATATGTATATAAAATCCATCCAGTGACCTACTACTGGATATGTATATAAAATCCATCCAGTGACCTACTACTGGATATGTATATATACCTCATCCAGTGGCCTACTACTGGATATGTATATAAAATCCATCCAGTGACCTACTACTGGATATGTATATATAATCCTCATCCAGTGGCCTACTACTGGATATGTATATAATCCATCCAGTGGCCTACTACTGGATATGTATATAAAATCCATCCAGTGACCTACTACTGGATATGTATATATACCTCATCCAGTGGCCTACTACTGGATATGTATATAAAATCCATCCAGTGGCCTACTACTGGATATGTATATAAAATCCATCCAGTGACCTACTACTGGATATGTATATATACCTCATCCAGTGGCCTACTACTGGATATGTATATAAAAATCCATCCAGTGACCTACTACTGGATATGTATATATAAAATCATCCAGTGGCCTACTACTGGATATGTATATAAAATCCATCCAGTGGCCTACTACTGGATATGTATATAAAAATCCATCCAGTGACCTACTACTGGATATGTATATATACCTCATCCAGTGGCCTACTACTGGATATGTATATATAATCCATCCAGTGGCCTACTACTGGATATGTATATAAAAAATCCATCCAGTGACCTACTACTGGATATGTATATATAATCATCCAGTGGCCTACTACTGGATATGTATATAAAATCCATCCAGTGACCTACTACTGGATATGTATATATAATCATCCAGTGGCCTACTACTGATATATGTATATAAAATCCATCCAGTGGCCTACTACTGGATATGTATATAAAAAATCCATCCAGTGACCTACTACTGGATATGTATATATAATCTCATCCAGTGGCCTACTACTGGATATGTATATAAAATCCATCCAGTGGCCTACTACTGGATATGTATATATAAAATCCATCCAGTGACCTACTACTGGATATGTATATATACCTCATCCAGTGGCCTACTACTGGATATGTATATAAAATCCATCCAGTGACCTACTACTGGATATGTATATATACCTCATCCAGTGGCCTACTACTGGATATGTATATAAAATCCATCCAGTGGCCTACTACTGGATATGTATATAAAATCCATCCATCCAGTGACCTACTACTGGATATGTATATATACCTCATCCAGTGGCCTACTACTGGATATGTATATAAAATCCATCCAGTGACCTACTACTGGATATGTATATATAAATCATCCAGTGGCCTACTACTGGATATGTATATATAATCCATCCAGTGGCCTACTACTGGATATGTATATAAAATCCATCCAGTGACCTACTACTGGATATGTATATATAAAATCCATCCAGTGGCCTACTACTGGATATGTATATAAAATCCATCCAGTGACCTACTACTGGATATGTATATATAATCCATCCAGTGACCTACTACTGGATATGTATATATACCTCATCCAGTGGCCTACTACTGGATATGTATATAAAAATCCATCCAGTGACCTACTACTGGATATGTATATATACTCATCCAGTGGCCTACTACTGGATATGTATATAAAATCCATCCAGTGGCCTACTACTGGATATGTATATAAAATCCATCCAGTGACCTACTACTGGATATGTATATATACCTCATCCAGTGGCCTACTACTGGATATGTATATAAAATCCATCCAGTGACCTACTACTGGATATGTATATATAAAATCCATCCAGTGACCTACTACTGGATATGTATATATAATCCATCCAGTGGCCTACTACTGGATATGTATATAAAATCCATCCAGTGGCTACTACTGGATATGTATATATAAAATCATCCAGTGGCCTACTACTGGATATGTATATAAAATCCATCCAGTGGCCTACTACTGGATATGTATATAAAATCCATCCAGTGACCTACTACTGGATATGTATATATACCTCATCCAGTGGCCTACTACTGGATATGTATATAAAATCCATCCAGTGACCTACTACTGGATATGTATATATAAAATCATCCAGTGGCCTACTACTGGATATGTATATAAAATCCATCCAGTGGCCTACTACTGGATATGTATATAAAATCCATCCAGTGACCTACTACTGGATATGTATATAAAATCCATCCAGTGACCTACTACTGGATATGTATATATAATCTCATCCAGTGGCCTACTACTGGATGGTATATAAAATCCATCCAGTGACTACTACTGGATATGTATATAAAATCCATCCAGTGGCCTACTACTGGATATGTATATAAAATCCATCCAGTGACCTACTACTGGATATGTATATAAAAATCCATCCAGTGACCTACTACTGGATATGTATATAAATCCATCCAGTGGCCTACTACTGGATATGTATATATATAAAATCCATCCAGTGGCCTACTACTGGATATGTATATATAATCCATCCAGTGGCCTACTACTGGATATGTATATAAAAATCCATCCAGTGACCTACTACTGGATATGTATATATAAATCATCCAGTGGCCTACTACTGGATATGTATATAAAATCCATCCAGTGGCCTACTACTGGATATGTATATAAAATCCATCCAGTGACCTACTACTGGATATGTATATATAATCCATCCAGTGGCCTACTACTGGATATATATATAAAATCCATCCAGTGGCCTACTACTGGATATGTATATAAAATCCATCCAGTGACCTACTACTGGATATGTATATATACCTCATCCAGTGGCCTACTACTGGATATGTATATAAAAAATCCATCCAGTGGCCTACTACTGGATATGTATATAAAATCCATCCAGTGGCCTACTACTGGATATGTATATACTCCATCCAGTGGCCTACTACTGGATATGTATATAAAATCCATCCAGTGACCTACTACTGGATATGTATATATATATCTCATCCAGTGGCCTACTACTGGATATGTATATAAAATCCATCCAGTGGCCTACTACTGGATATGTATATAAAATCCATCCAGTGACCTACTACTGGATATGTATATATACCTCATCCAGTGGCCTACTACTGGATATGTATATAAATATCCATCCAGTGACCTACTACTGGATATGTATATATACCTCATCCAGTGGCCTACTACTGGATATGTATATAAAATCCATCCAGTGGCCTACTACTGGATATGTATATAAAATCCATCCAGTGACCTACTACTGGATATGTATATATACCTCATCCAGTGGCCTACTACTGGATATGTATATAAAAATCCATCCAGTGGCCTACTACTGGATATGTATATAAAATCCATCCAGTGACCTACTACTGGATGTATGTATATACCTCATCCAGTGGCCTACTACTGGATATGTATATAAAATCCATCCAGTGACCTACTGGATATGTATATAAAATCCATCCAGTGACCTACTACTGGATATGTATATATACCTCATCCAGTGGCCTACTACTGGATATGTATATAAAATCCATCCAGTGACCTACTACTGGATATGTATATATACCTCATCCAGTGGCCTACTACTGGATATGTATATAAAATCCATCCAGTGGCCTACTACTGGATATGTATATAAAAAATCCATCCAGTGACCTACTACTGGATATGTATATATACCTCATCCAGTGGCCTACTACTGGATATGTATATAAAATCCATCCAGTGACCTACTACTGGATATGTATATATACCTCATCCAGTGGCCTACTACTGGATATGTATATAAAATCCATCCAGTGGCCTACTACTGGATATGTATATACTCCATCCAGTGACCTACTACTGGATATGTATATAAAATCTCATCCAGTGGCCTACTACTGGATATGTATATATAAAAATCCATCCAGTGACCTACTACTGGATATGTATATATACCTCATCCAGTGGCCTACTACTGGATATGTATATATAAATCCATCCAGTGGCCTACTACTGGATATGTATATAAAAAATCCATCCAGTGACCTACTACTGGATATGTATATATAAAATCATCCAGTGGCCTACTACTGGATATGTATATAAAATCCATCCAGTGGCCTACTACTGGATATGTATATAAAATCCATCCAGTGACCTACTACTGGATATGTATATATAAATCATCCAGTGGCCTACTACTGGATATGTATATAAAATCCATCCAGTGACCTACTACTGGATATGTATATATAAAATCATCCAGTGGCCTACTACTGGATATGTATATAAAATCCATCCAGTGGCCTACTACTGGATATGTATATAAAATCCATCCAGTGACCTACTACTGGATATGTATATATACCTCATCCAGTGGCCTACTACTGGATATGTATATAAAATCCATCCAGTGACCTACTACTGGATATGTATATAAAATCCATCCAGTGACCTACTACTGGATATGTATATATAAAATCATCCAGTGGCCTACTACTGGATATGTATATAAAATCCATCCAGTGACCTACTACTGGATATGTATATATACCTCATCCAGTGGCCTACTACTGGATATGTATATAAAATCCATCCAGTGACCTACTACTGGATATGTATATAAAATCCATCCAGTGACCTACTACTGGATATGTATATATAATCCTCATCCAGTGGCCTACTACTGGATATGTATATAAAATCCATCCAGTGACCTACTACTGGATATGTATATATATATCCTCATCCAGTGGCCTACTACTGGATATATAT
Organism: Sphaeroforma sirkka; assembly: GCA_001586965.3. Classification (NCBI taxonomy): domain Eukaryota; class Ichthyosporea; order Ichthyophonida; genus Sphaeroforma; species Sphaeroforma sirkka. Next base: position 106,315 of record LUCW03000318.1, on the reverse strand, counting down.
ATAAAATCCATCCAGTGGCCTACTACTGGATATGTATATAAAATCCATCCAGTGACCTACTACTGGATATGTATATATACCTCATCCAGTGGCCTACTACTGGATATGTATATAAAATCCATCCAGTGACCTACTACTGGATATGTATATATAATCTCATCCAGTGGCCTACTACTGGATATGTATATATAAATCCATCCAGTGGCCTACTACTGGATATGTATATAAAAAATCCATCCAGTGACCTACTACTGGATATGTATATATACCTCATCCAGTGGCCTACTACTGGATATGTATATAAAAATCCATCCAGTGGCCTACTACTGGATATGTATATAAAATCCATCCAGTGACCTACTACTGGATATGTATATATACTCATCCAGTGGCCTACTACTGGATATGTATATAAAATCCATCCAGTGACCTACTACTGGATATGTATATAAAATCCATCCAGTGACCTACTACTGGATATGTATATAAAATCATCCAGTGGCCTACTACTGGATATGTATATAAAATCCATCCAGTGACCTACTACTGGATATGTATATATATACCTCATCCAGTGGCCTACTACTGGATATGTATATATAATCCATCCAGTGGCCTACTACTGGATATGTATATAAAATCCATCCAGTGACCTACTACTGGATATGTATATATACCTCCATCCAGTGGCCTACTACTGGATATGTATATAAAATCCATCCAGTGGCCTACTACTGGATATGTATATAAAATCCATCCAGTGACCTACTACTGGATATGTATATATACCTCATCCAGTGGCCTACTACTGGATATGTATATAAAATCATCCAGTGGCCTACTACTGGATATGTATATAAAATCCATCCAGTGACCTACTACTGGATATGTATATATACCATCCAGTGGCCTACTACTGGATATGTATATAAAATCCATCCAGTGACCTACTACTGGATATGTATATAAAATCATCCAGTGGCCTACTACTGGATATGTATATAAAATCCATCCAGTGGCCTACTACTGGATATGTATATAAAAAATCCATCCAGTGACCTACTACTGGATATGTATATATAATCTCATCCAGTGGCCTACTACTGGATATGTATATAAAATCCATCCAGTGGCCTACTACTGGATATGTATATAAAATCCATCCAGTGGCCTACTACTGGATATGTATATAAAATCCATCCAGTGACCTACTACTGGATATGTATATAAATCTCATCCAGTGGCCTACTACTGGATATGTATATAAAATCCATCCAGTGACCTACTACTGGATATGTATATATAAAATCTCATCCAGTGGCCTACTACTGGATATGTATATAAAATCCATCCAGTGGCCTACTACTGGATATGTATATAAAATCCATCCAGTGACCTACTACTGGATATGTATATAAAATCCATCCAGTGACCTACTACTGGATATGTATATAAAATCCATCCAGTGGCCTACTACTGGATATGTATATAAAAAATCCATCCAGTGACCTACTACTGGATATGTATATAAAATCCATCCAGTGACCTACTACTGGATATGATATGTATATAAAATCCATCCAGTGACCTACTACTGGATATGTATATAAAATCCATCCAGTGGCCTACTACTGGATATGTATATAAAATCCATCCAGTGACCTACTACTGGATATGTATATATAAATCCATCCAGTGGCCTACTACTGGATATGTATATAAAATCCATCCAGTGACCTACTACTGGATAATGTATATATAAAATCTCATCCAGTGACCTACTACTGGATATGTATATATAAATCCATCCAGTGACCTACTACTGGATATGTATATAAAATCCATCCAGTGGCCTACTACTGGATATGTATATAAAATCCATCCAGTGGCCTACTACTGGATATGGATATGTATATAAAATCCATCCAGTGGCCTACTACTGGATATGTATATATAAAATCCATCCAGTGGCCTACTACTGGATATGTATATAAAATCCATCCAGTGACCTACTACTGGATATGTATATATACCTCATCCAGTGGCCTACTACTGGATATGTATATAAAATCCATCCAGTGACCTACTACTGGATATGTATATAAAATCCATCCAGTGGCCTACTACTGGATATGTATATAAAATCCATCCAGTGGCCTACTACTGGATATGTATATAAAATCCATCCAGTGACCTACTACTGGATATGTATATATACCTCATCCAGTGGCCTACTACTGGATATTATATATAAAATCCATCCAGTGACCTACTACTGGATATGTATATATATCCATCCAGTGGCCTACTACTGGATATGTATATAAAATCCATCCAGTGACCTACTACTGGATATGTATATATACCTCATCCAGTGGCCTACTACTGGATATGTATATAAAATCCATCCAGTGGCCTACTACTGGATATGTATATAAAATCCATCCAGTGACCTACTACTGGATATGTATATATAAATCCTCATCCAGTGGCCTACTACTGGATATGTATATAAAATCCATCCAGTGACCTACTACTGGATATGTATATATAATCTCATCCAGTGGCCTACTACTGGATATGTATATAAAATCCATCCAGTGGCCTACTACTGGATATGTATATAAAATCCATCCAGTGACCTACTACTGGATATGTATATATATCTCATCCAGTGGCCTACTACTGGATATGTATATAAAATCCATCCAGTGGCCTACTACTGGATATGTATATAAAATCCATCCAAGTGACCTACTACTGGATATGTATATATACCTCATCCAGTGGCCTACTACTGGATATGTATATAAAAAATCCATCCAGTGACCTACTACTGGATATGTATATATAATCCATCCAGTGACCTACTACTGGATATGTATATATAATCATCCAGTGGCCTACTACTGGATATGTATATAAAATCCATCCAGTGACCTACTACTGGATATGTATATATAATCTCATCCAGTGGCCTACTACTGGATATGTATATATAAAAATCCATCCAGTGGCCTACTACTGGATATGTATATAAAAAATCCATCCAGTGACCTACTACTGGATATGTATATATACCTCATCCAGTGGCCTACTACTGGATATGTATATAAAATCCATCCAGTGACCTACTACTGGATATGTATATATACCTCATCCAGTGGCCTACTACTGGATATGTATATATAATCCATCCAGTGACCTACTACTGGATATGTATATAAAATCCATCCAGTGACCTACTACTGGATATGTATATATACCTCATCCAGTGGCCTACTACTGGATATGTATATAAAATCCATCCAGTGACCTACTACTGGATATGTATATAAAATCCATCCAGTGACCTACTACTGGATATGTATATATAAAATCCATCCAGTGGCCTACTACTGGATATGTATATAAAATCCATCCAGTGGCCTACTACTGGATATGTATATAAAATCCATCCAGTGACCTACTACTGGATATGTATATATACCTCATCCAGTGGCCTACTACTGGATATGTATATATAAAATCCATCCAGTGACCTACTACTGGATATGTATATAAAATCCATCCAGTGGCCTACTACTGGATATGTATATAAAATCCATCCAGTGGCCTACTACTGGATATGTATATAAAATCCATCCAGTGACCTACTACTGGATATGTATATAAAATCATCCAGTGACCTACTACTGGATATGTATATAAAATCCATCCAGTGGCCTACTACTGGATATGTATATAAAATCCATCCAGTGACCTACTACTGGATATGTATATATAATCCTCATCCAGTGGCCTACTACTGGATATGTATATAAAATCCATCCAGTGGCCTACTACTGGATATGTATATAAAATCCATCCAGTGACCTACTACTGGATATGTATATATAAATCTCATCCAGTGGCCTACTACTGGATATGTATATAAAAAATCCATCCAGTGACCTACTACTGGATATGTATATAAAATCCATCCAGTGACCTACTACTGGATATGTATATATAATCATCCAGTGGCCTACTACTGGATATGTATATAAAATCCATCCAGTGACCTACTACTGGATATGTATATATATACTCATCCAGTGGCCTACTACTGGAAATATATATAAAATCCATCCAGTGACCTACTACTGGATATGTATATATACCTCATCCAGTGGCCTACTACTGGATATGTATATAAAATCCATCCAGTGGCCTACTACTGGATATGTATATAAAATCCATCCAGTGGCCTACTACTGGATATGTATATAAAATCCATCCAGTGACCTACTACTGATATATGTATATATAAATCATCCAGTGGCCTACTACTGGATATGTATATAAAATCCATCCAGTGGCCTACTACTGGATATGTATATAAAATCCATCCAGTGACCTACTACTGGATATGTATATATACCTCATCCAGTGGCCTACTACTGGATATGTATATAAAATCCATCCAGTGACCTACTACTGGATATGTATATAAAATCCATCCAGTGACCTACTACTGGATATGTATATATACCTCATCCAGTGGCCTACTACTGGATATGTATATAAAATCCATCCAGTGACCTACTACTGGATATGTATATATAAAAATCCATCCAGTGGCCTACTACTGGATATGTATATATAAATCCATCCAGTGACCTACTACTGGATATGTATATATACCTCATCCAGTGGCCTACTACTGGATATGTATATAAAATCCATCCAGTGACCTACTACTGGATATGTATATATAAATCATCCAGTGACCTACTACTGGATATGTATATAAAATCCATCCAGTGGCCTACTACTGGATATGTATATAAAAATCCATCCAGTGACCTACTACTGGATATGTATATATACCTCATCCAGTGGCCTACTACTGGATATGTATATAAAATCCATCCAGTGACCTACTACTGGATATGTATATATAAAATCCATCCAGTGACCTACTACTGGATATGTATATAAACCTCATCCAGTGGCCTACTACTGGATATGTATATAAAATCCATCCAGTGACCTACTACTGGATATGTATATATATAAATCCATCCAGTGGCCTACTACTGGATATGTATATAAAATCCATCCAGTGGCCTACTACTGGATATGTATATAAAATCCATCCAGTGGCCTACTACTGGATATGTATATAAAATCCATCCAGTGACCTACTACTGGATATGTATATATAAATCATCCAGTGGCCTACTACTGGATATGTATATATAATCCATCCAGTGGCCTACTACTGGATATGTATATAAAATCCATCCAGTGGCCTACTACTGGATATGTATATAAAATCCATCCAGTGGCCTACTACTGGATATGTATATAAAATCCATCCAGTGACCTACTACTGGATATGTATATATACCTCATCCAGTGGCCTACTACTGGATATGTATATAAAATCCATCCAGTGACCTACTACTGGATATGTATATATACCTCATCCAGTGGCCTACTACTGGATATGTATATATAAAATCCATCCAGTGGCCTACTACTGGATATGTATATAAAATCCATCCAGTGACCTACTACTGGATATGTATATATACCTCATCCAGTGGCCTACTACTGGATATGTATATAAAATCCATCCAGTGGCCTACTACTGGATATGTATATAAAATCCATCCAGTGACCTACTACTGGATATGTATATATACCTCATCCAGTGGCACTACTGGATATGTATATAAAATCCATCCAGTGACCTACTACTGGATATGTATATAAAATCCATCCAGTGACCTACTACTGGATATGTATATATAAATCATCCAGTGGCCTACTACTGGATATGTATATAAAATCCATCCAGTGACCTACTACTGGATATGTATATATAAAAATCATCCAGTGACCTACTACTGGATATGTATATATAAAATCCATCCAGTGGCCTACTACTGGATATGTATATAAAATCCATCCAGTGACCTACTACTGGATATGTATATAAAATCTCATCCAGTGGCCTACTACTGGATATGTATATAAAATCCATCCAGTGACCTACTACTGGATATGTATATAAAATCATCCAGTGGCCTACTACTGGATATGTATATAAAATCCATCCAGTGACCTACTACTGGATATGTATATATACCTCATCCAGTGGCCTACTACTGGATATGTATATAAAATCCATCCAGTGGCCTACTACTGGATATGTGTATATAAAATCCATCCAGTGACCTACTACTGGATATGTATATATACCTCATCCAGTGGCCTACTACTGGATATGTATATAAAATCCATCCAGTGACCTACTACTGGATATGTATATAAAATCCATCCAGTGACCTACTACTGGATATGTATATAAAATCCATCCAGTGGCCTACTACTGGATATGTATATAAAATCCATCCAGTGACCTACTACTGGATGTATATATAATCATCCAGTGGCCTACTACTGGATATGTATATAAAATCCATCCAGTGGCCTACTACTGGATATGTATATAAAAAATCCATCCAGTGACCTACTACTGGATATGTATATAAAAATCATCCAGTGGCCTACTACTGGATATGTATATAAAATCCATCCAGTGGCCTACTGGATGGATATGTATATAAAATCCATCCAGTGACCTACTACTGGATATGTATATATACCTCATCCAGTGGCCTACTACTGGATATGTATATAAAATCCATCCAGTGGCCTACTACTGGATATGTATATAAAATCCATCCAGTGACCTACTACTGGATATGTATATATATATCTCATCCAGTGGCCTACTACTGGATATGTATATAAAATCCATCCAGTGACCTACTACTGGATATGTATATAAAATCCATCCAGTGACCTACTACTGGATATGTATATATAAAATCCATCCAGTGGCCTACTACTGGATATGTATATATAAAATCATCCAGTGACCTACTACTGGATATGTATATATATACCTCATCCAGTGGCCTACTACTGGATATGTATATAAAATCCATCCAGTGGCCTACTACTGGATATGTATATAAAATCCATCCAGTGACCTACTACTGGATATGTATATATACCTCATCCAGTGGCCTACTACTGGATATGTATATAAAATCCATCCAGTGACCTACTACTGGATATGTATATATACCTCATCCAGTGGCCTACTACTGGATATGTATATAAAATCCATCCAGTGGCCTACTACTGGATATGTATATAAAATCCATCCAGTGACCTACTACTGGATATGTATATATACCTCATCCAGTGGCCTACTACTGGATATGTATATAAAATCCATCCAGTGACCTACTACTGGATATGTATATATAATCTCATCCAGTGGCCTACTACTGGATATGTATATAAAATCCATCCAGTGACCTACTACTGGATATGTATATAAAATCTCATCCAGTGGCCTACTACTGGATATGTATATAAAATCCATCCAGTGACCTACTACTGGATATGTATATATAATCCATCCAGTGGCCTACTACTGGATATACTACTATATATAAAATCCATCCAGTGGCCTACTACTGGATATGTATATAAAAAATCCATCCAGTGGCCTACTACTGGATATGTATATAAAAAATCCATCCAGTGACCTACTACTGGATATGTATATATACCTCATCCAGTGGCCTACTACTGGATATGTATATAAAAAATCCATCCAGTGACCTACTACTGGATATGTATATATACCTCATCCAGTGGCCTACTACTGGATATGTATATAAAATCCATCCAGTGGCCTACTACTGGATATGTATATAAAATCCATCCAGTGACCTACTACTGGATATGTATATATACCTCATCCAGTGGCCTACTACTGGATATGTATATAAAATCCATCCAGTGACCTACTACTGGATATGTATATAAAATCCATCCAGTGACCTACTACTGGATATGTATATATAAATCCATCCAGTGGCCTACTACTGGATATGTATATAAAATCCATCCAGTGACCTACTACTGGATATGTATATATACCTCATCCAGTGGCCTACTACTGGATATGTATATAAAATCCATCCAGTGACCTACTACTGGATATGTATATATAAATCTCATCCAGTGGCCTACTACTGGATATGTATATAAAATCCATCCAGTGGCCTACTACTGGATATGTATATATACCTCTCATCCAGTGGCCTACTACTGGATATGTATATAAAATCCATCCAGTGACCTACTACTGGATATGTATATATAATCTCATCCAGTGGCCTACTACTGGATATGTATATAAAATCCATCCAGTGGCCTACTACTGGATATGTATATAAAATCCATCCAGTGGCCTACTGCTGGATATGTATATAAAATCCATCCAGTGACCTACTACTGGATATGTATATATAAAAATCCATCCAGTGGCCTACTACTGGATATGTATATAAAATCCATCCAGTGGCCTACTACTGGATATGTATATAAAAATCCATCCAGTGACCTACTACTGGATATGTATATATAAATCTCATCCAGTGGCCTACTACTGGATATGTATATATAAATCCATCCAGTGGCCTACTACTGGATATGTATATAAAAAATCCATCCAGTGACCTACTACTGGATATGTATATATACCTCATCCAGTGGCCTACTACTGGATATGTATATAAAATCCATCCAGTGGCCTACTACTGGATATGTATATAAAATCCATCCAGTGACCTACTACTGGATATGTATATATACCTCATCCAGTGGCCTACTACTGGATATGTATATAAAATCCATCCAGTGGCCTACTACTGGATATGTATATAAAATCCATCCAGTGGCCTACTACTGGATATGTATATATACCTCATCCAGTGGCCTACTACTGGATATGTATATAAAATCCATCCAGTGGCCTACTACTGGATATGTATATATACCTCATCCAGTGGCCTACTACTGGATATGTATATAAAATCCATCCAGTGGCTTACTACTGGATATGTATATATACCTCATCCAGTGGCCTACTACTGGATATGTATATAAAAAATCCATCCAGTGACCTACTACTGGATATGTATATATACCTCATCCAGTGGCCTACTACTGGATATGTATATAAAATCCATCCAGTGGCCTACTACTGGATATGTATATATACCTCATCCAGTGGCCTACTACTGGATATGTATATAAAATCCATCCAGTGACCTACTACTGGATATGTATATATACCTCATCCATCCAGTGGCCCACTACTGGATATGTATATAAAATCCATCCAGTGGCCTACTACTGGATATGTATATAAAAAATCATCCAGTGACCTACTACTGGATATGTATATATACCTCATCCAGTGGCCTACTACTGGATATGTATAAATACCTCATCCAGTGGCCTACTACTGGATATGTATAGCTACTTCCTTAATATGTATATATACCTCACCCACTACTGGGATATGTATATATACCTCATCCAGTGGCCTACTACTGGATATATAGCTACTATATATGTATATATACATATATATCCTCACCCACTACTGGATATGTATATAAAATCCATCCAGTGACCTACTACTGGATATGTATATATACCTCATCCAGTGGCCTACTACTGGATATGTATAAAAAATCCATCCAGTGGCCCAGGGGCCTTATAGCTACTTCTTAATATGTATATATACCTCACCCACTACTGGATGGATATGTATAAAATCCATCCAGTGACCTACTACTGGATATGTATATATACCTCATCCAGTGGCCCACTACTGGATATGTATAAATACCTCATCCAGTGGCCCAGGGGGCCTTATAGCTACTTCCTTAATATGTATATATACCTCACCCACTACTGGATATGTATATAAAATCCATCCAGTGACCTACTACTGGATATGTATATATACCTCATCCAGTGGCCTACTAATGGATATGTATATAATACCTCATCCAGTGGCCCAGGGGGGCCTTATAGCTACTTCTGGATATGTATATATACCTCCACCCACTACTACTGGATATGTATATAAAATCCATCCAGTGACCTACTACTGGATATGTATATATACCTCATCCAGTGGCCTACTACTGGATATGTATAAATACCTCATCCAGTGGCCCAGGGGCCTTATAGCTACTTCCTTATATATGTATATATCCTCACCCACTACTGGATATGTATATAAAATCCATCCAGTGACCTACTACTGGATATGTATATATACCTCATCCAGTGGCTACTACTGGATATGTATATAAAATCCATCCAGTGGCCTACTACTGGATATGTATATAAAATCCGTCCAGTGGCCTACTACTGGATATGTATATAAAATCCATCCAGTGACCTACTACTGAATATGTATATATACCTCATCCAGTGGCCTACTACTGGATATGTATATAAAATCCATTCAGTGGCCTACTACTGGATATGTATATAAAATCCATCCAATGACCTACTACTGGATATGTATATATACCTCATCCAGTGGCCCACTACTGGATATGTATAAATACCTCATCCAGTGGCCCAGGGGGCCTTATAGCTACTTCCTTAATATGTATATATACCCTCACCCACTACTGGATATGTATATAAAATCCATCCAGTGACCTACTACTGGATATGTATATATACCTCATCCAGTGGCCCACTACTGGATATGTATAAATACCTCATCCAGTGGCCCAGGGGGCCTTATAGCTACTTCCTTAATATGTATATATACCTCACCCACTACTGGATATGTATATAAAATCCATCCAGTGACCTACTACTGGATATGTATATAAAATCCATCCAGTGACCTACTACTGGATATGTATATAAAATCCATCCAGTGACCTACTACTGGATATGTATATAAAATCCATCCAGTGACCTACTACTGGATATGTATATATACCTCATCCAGTGGCCCACTACTGGATATGTATAAATACCTCATCCAGTGGCCCAGGGGGCCTTATAGCTACTTCCTTATCGCTGTTTTGAGTGTTTTTGAGTATCCCTGTGAATCTCAAACCAACCCTAAATCACTAGACCCTAAATCTCACACCCGTATGTACCTTGTTGTTTCATGTGATGTTGGGATTCTTGCCCTCTCTTTTTATAGACGGTTAGTTTCTGATAAAAATAAAGTAAACAGCGCCCCAGGACTTCAAAACATAAATACGCGTGTCGTGCAAGACGGGGCTACGAGGTTGTTTTTAAAAACGAAACACACACCGCTGGTACTGTGGACTGTGCCGTTTAGGCATAGTATATTACAGCAAGTTAAACTCAGAGTGAATCCATTCTTTTTACCAGTTGCGATCGTAAGTTTATATCAATAAAGGACCATTAAGCGATGAGAAAGCTATTGCGGAAGCTTATGCTTTGAGCCCCAAGCCTCTAGCTAACTTCGTATGTTGCAATTTATGATTATGTGTTCTCTAGTTTCCTTCGCATGTCACTGTGTATGATTCTGTCCTCTCTCTCTCTCTCTCTCTCTCTCTCTCTCTCTCTCTCTCTCTCTCTCTCTTGTTCAGGCGGTGTATAATTGTGTTAACGCTGTTAAGCATCCCTTGATTCTTGTGAATTATGTTCTGTACATTTGCAACTCGTCCAACCTATAGTTTGTCGCACTTATGGTGCGCAATAGAGAGTTTAACATTTACTATGTAGTAAGTTGCGTAAGACTGATACTCTGCCGTGCAGAGGTTTTAATGTAGTTTACATTAGCGCTGTATGTATGTGAATCAGTACTCCGCAGGTTACATAGTTTCCTGATTCCTGTGTGCTGCACTTGACTCATAGTTTAAGGATTAGAAAGGGTCCAACAGTGATGATTGGTCTTTCCCGCCTGTGAGGTATACACAAATGTATGTCGTAATTAAGGACTGGCTAGATACCGTACACCTTGAAGGCAACAATTTAGTTTTAAAATCAGTCTATAGTTGTGATATGTTAGGATACACTACTGTTACTGTTGATAATTGTATGGAGAATCCGTCACAAATAGCAACCGTGGCCAAACTCACCGACATTATACATACACATAAGCTGTGCATTAAACGTTTGAGCTGCGAACGTGCTTCCGAAGCAACTTCATGCGATTCATATACCTCTAACACGCCACAGTGTATCACGCCAAGTATACTGCTACCGACTTGTTTGAAAATGAGGTTTTCAAGTAGTTCAAGTAACTACAACATGAGTCATCAGTATCTTCTTAAGGAAAGAATAGCATCTTAAGAAGATACTGATGACTCCTCAAATCTCGACGGCGTACTCTGCGTCAAGTAGATCTTGATTGTTTGTTACAAGTTTGTGAACGTTTTGAATGTTACCGTCGGATGTGCCTGGTTGCTAGCTCATGCGATACTTCGAATTAGGATAGATCTCTTACAATAGAATTAGGATAGATCTCTTACATTTGTTTTGTGCTTTGCGGCATTTCTACTGTATACACTAACGACTTGTTTTTGTCTTACAAAACGCCCCTCTGCACATATGTAGTGTACGTGTGACGTGGAACCTAAGAGACGTCATAATCGTGTGAAATAATTTGATAAGTGCTTCTGTGGACTATGATACATATGAATAGGCCTGGCGTAGAATGTGTGCTTACATGCACTGTGTCACAGCAGTACGACAAACAAGGTCGATTATTTCGATGGGCCCAAGTTGCGTATGAATTCACCTCACAAGTGAGTTCCATCTGGTTGACTACTTTGAAGCCGAACAGAATGATGCCGTAAGTCAAATTGTGGGTTCTGTAAGTGTGCGCCTAACTAGTTTCGAACTATTCATAGCACAGTATGTAGGTGGACTCACACGCTCTCAAAGCACCTTGGACTATACTATAGCCTGCACGCTACCATGCCACTACCAGTATTATTTCGACGGATAGTTCAAAACCAAATGTCAACATACAAGGTATATGTAAGTGTTCAAAACGTTACCGTACGAGATGTGCCTCTGTTGTGTGTATCGTTATCGTTCCCCACACTTCATATATGATATTCGGGTATCTCTAGTTAACTCTAGTGGACTTGAGAGTGGTTACCCGAATCTGGGTCAAAACAAGCGATGACTCACACACTGTGGCAAGGCATACACACCCGCCGTGTGAAATGTATATGCTATTTGTGTATTGAGTTTAACCAGTATTGTGCTCGTATAACATCATGCTCAGAGTGTGTATATACACATACACAGGTATAGCTTTATATACATAGGTATAGCTTTATATATACAGGTATAGCTTTATATACATAGGTATAGCTTTATATACACAGGTATAGCTTCATATACACAGGTATAGCTTTGTTTACACAGGTATAGCTTAATATACATAGATATAGCTTTAAAAACACAGGTATAACTTAATATACACAGGCATAGCTTCATATACACAGGTACAACTTAATATACACAGGTATAGCTTTAGATACACAGGTATAACTTAATATACGCATGTATAGCTTTATATACACAGGTATAACTTCACATACACAGGTATAGCATTATTTACACAGGTATAGCTTCACATACACAAATAGAGCATTATTTACACAGGTATAGCTTTATATACACAGGTATGGCCTTATATACACTGGTATAACTTCCATGAGCTTAGCCACCAGACACGCCAAGCAAGCTTCACTACCGTAGGCGCCGGAGGAAATTGAATGGATCTGGTAAACGCACGTCGAGGTCATGGGTACAACTTCGAACAGGTGTGATAAGTGTATTGGCGGTGTTTATGTACTATGAATAAGCTCAAAGAGCTATGACACTATTACGTACAATAAGTATATATAGTAGATAAACATGAGGGATGCTTACCTTGATCCAGTCCTTACACAGACGTGTACTAGGGATAAACATGCGTATTCGCAGAACATGCACTGCCCTCACTCCCACTCCCACAGACACCAATACACAATCGTAAGTAAAAAAAAAAACTGTTTTCTAGTAGGAATAGGAGGTGTACACAGTAAGCTATACTAACCTTTGAGTACATGCTGTATAGGAAAAGAAAACCAAGTAAACGAGTCGAAAAAAAAGTGTATTGTGTTTGGGGCTACACATCTAACTTCCCTGTTAAAAGAACATAACTTAACACAAACTTACGCATGTTAAAATCGACCAGTCGGAATTAATACTCGCACGCGGATTTGGGTTTTTTTAGTGGCGCTAACCAGGTTGACACGACGCCTGTGTCAATCAGTTCCACACTGCGACATACCAAGCTATCGAAACTCATTCAAAGCGCTCTCGGTAGGTGTGGCAAACAGGTCGAATGGTGTTGTGAATTCTAGTGTTGTACGTGTGCGTGATATGCGAGTGGCGTGTACGTACATGTACACATGCATGTAGTCATTTAATGGTATGGGTATGAGAGATCATTGGGACGCATTCCAATGTACACACGAGTAACCTAGCCCATCTCACGTGTATATGATACCAAGCATAGAGTACCTGCAATCGTGCGTCTGTATGTAGATAGGGTGTATACGTACACAAACATCTATTCTATACAGTGAGGCCTTCCTATAGGGCGATTGATCAAGTGTTAGCGGAAATAATTAGATTACTTATGAATTAGTTAACTCGCTGCACGTTTACTGCTGTCAAAGTCGTGCACGCACACACACACATACATTGAACATGACGTTTTATCGGACCTACTCTCGTCTATCACATAACGCCCCATCCTCTAAGCAACCACAATCCGTTAACTTAAACATGAACGTTTACGGGTTCATCCCCAGTGGAGCGGATCATCAACGATACCGACCTGCACCATATAGACGATCAGGCCAAGGTGCAGCGCATGAACGTATTGCGCGATGGCGTTGTGACAGCGCTCAGCAGCACATGGCCACACACACGCGACAGAGAGGTCAAGGCGCACGCAATACGATATGGTATAAAGAACCCAGGAAGTGATCTACATAGGTAGGGTACTATTTAGAATTGCATATTGAGTTTATGCATACACCTACGCTGTATTGTGTAGGTATGTGTGTGTTTAATTTTTGCGCAGGAACCTCGGGGCACTGCGTGTGATGCATGTTTGTGCACTTGTGTAAGGGTGTGTGTACGTAGACATGTGAGCTATGCAGGCAATACGCAGTTTGGCAACTATATCTGTACTAGAATATGTGCCAGGTATGACCTGCAGATGGGTTGTGTGCACCTTCGCATCAAACGTTCTGAAGACGCAACGGATTGACTTGATATCATCCAAATAACTCACTATACACTTCAGGAAATTATACTATGGCGAGATCAGCCCTGGGCAGTTGGTGAGCATGTTTGCCGATGACCTCGACCCAATAGCGACGAATGCTAGACAACGACTCGAGGGGGAGAACTGGAGACAAAACATACCAATACCAGTAAGTTAATTGGTAGCAAAAGCGAAGGTATTACTTGGAGTATTTATAGTACGCTATATGTCTCATGTGCACGGGTTTGAATGGTACACTCAAAACTGTATATGTGACACCAAGATACGTCTAGGATCGTGCTTAGCTTTAGATAAAGTGGCCAAAGGTGGCCTTGTTTACCCAGTCAGCTTCATGATAGTTTGTACAGCTTCATGATGTGCTCGCTCATATGTGCCACGTGGAGGCTCCAGCATGGCTACAGAATGAAACTCTGGCTATAAAACTCTGACTTCAAGTCAATCGACGCTCAGGGTGTATACACATTTGTTATTCCTTGCATGAGATTTGAATGTACTGTACTCACGCATCCACGCGCATGGCCATATGTGTCATCGGGCGCTCCCTGTATACATACATACCAATGCAATACCGTACTCAGATGGCAACATCCTAATCTACCTTTACAAATCCACAATGTCGGTACACATTCCACGTGCTGGTACTTTGGGCTTCCTCAATTGTATCTGCCGGATGGCTGGAATGGCAGGAACAAGAGGCCTCCGGCTCTGAGTTGCATACGGACAACAGAGTGGACAGGTAAGCAATATATGTGAGGGTAATCTGGTAGCCGATGCACAAACATTGTCTAGTGTCTTTCATATTTTTTTAGTTTGGTTCATATGTACATCGAATCCCATAATCGTGGTTGCTCATTCCGATTGTGTACGTGTAAGGCGTATCTGCGTCTATCATTTTGTGTGTGCATGACTTAACAAGCATCGCCCGGTTGGAACTGACATCACTGAAGCATCTCGTCACCAAGTTTGCGACCCATATACCAATCTGTAGTCAGTCTCTGATTTGCGTGCACGTAGGCTGTAGTGTAATTATGCCGCAGAATGATACGTCCGCACGGATGCATGGAGTGAGCGACTACTGGATAAGCTTCCACCGACAAACGTGTCTGTGTGCGTGCCCCATGCACTTGAGAACATTTCGAGAGCACTGTTTGAATTTGATATCTTCACTCGTTGCACGTCAGATATGCACCAACAAACCCATGCACACATGCTTAGTGAATGTCCTGGCTGAGAGATCTGTACTGTTTTTGTTGATTCGGCAATAAATCACTTAGCCAGAAAGGACGGACAGGTGTAGGGTGTAATGCATCTACATAAGAGTTATTTGTCTCACAATTGGGATGTAAAACTCGTACCGGATAATACTTCCTAACTTTCTCAGCATATTCAAGCCAAAGAGAACAAGCAGTCTTCGATATATAGACCAGAAGCACTGGCTACAGGGTGCTTCACACACACGTGGATATAGTCACATACTTTAACATTCTTTCCAATAAAATACATTTTTCTTTCAGCCCTCCTGAGCCAGACAACACGGTAGATGATAGTGAGCTGGGTCAGTGCAGCCTTTATGAGGCAAGTATCTCCATCATGCTACCACCCCTCACGACAGATACTCTAGACACCCGGGACAGTGTCGAACACAGCACAGGCATGCAATGGAACGAGTGTCATATGAAAAAAGAAGCCACAGGTGCACAGGGAAAGGACTGCAGCTGGACTATTGACAGTGAAAGCAACGATGGGAAGACAGACAATGGTACAAGTCCAGTCACTTGCAGCCAAACGCAAGTAGAGGCTGATGCTATCAATAGAGGCTACAGAAATCAATTGAGCAGTAAAAGTATTTTAACCAAGACTGAGGATGTTGCTGAAGGTAGTACATATGAGGATGGTGTCGGTCGAGGTGATCACCAAATTGATGAAGCCGCTGCTAAGCCAGAGACACTCAATACAAATTTGGGTTCAGATTTGGATTTGGATTTGGATCTGGATTGGAACGTCGGCTTAGCCTTCGAGTCCAAACCGGGTCTGGACACGAACGTAAATTTCAGTGATGTGGATGGTGTACTAGAGCAGTCAGCTATGCAGGTGTGAATGGTGCTCATGTGGTTCCATTGTACTACTCGCCTGTACACACTCGATAGTTACGGATGATTGTTTGTCGGGTCATTTTCATGCATATGTTTCTTCACATTTTGCAGCCTTGATCGCTTTCTGCCACGGATCCCTACTGACTTGCATCAGCTATACGAATACCTTTAATGAGTATAAGTCCGAGCGCCTACGTACGTCACCCTTGTAAGCTATCATCCGCCCAACTCTCACACATTGTGCTTTTGTTAACCATTCGAGCGGCAGCCTATGAATCAACCATACGGACCCGTCACATCTGAGATCATCTCCACTACGCCCAAAGTAGAGCCGGATTTCTGCCTACTAGCATCAGAGTTGGATTTCTCCTCGGTCATTTCAGAGGATGCAGCCCTAGGCACAGACCTACCAGGCATCTTTGCAGATGCAACGGCATCGGAGAATACCAAGATAGTACCATCACCCGATGTTACCAATCCTTCGAACATCGATGGACATGCGCAGGTAGATCCGAATTCGTCATCCTATGCCACGGAAGCAAATGAGACCATATCAAACCATGCACCACTCCACACACAGCAGGAACCAAGGCCATCCCCACCACCCACACCCACAGCAGAGTCACAATCGCAGCCACAGGTAGAGCAGACTGTAGAGGCAAACTATTCTTTTCCGAAAGACTCCCTTTTAGACCCTCGCTTAGGTCGCCAGTCTTACACACAAGACCAGAAGCCATCGATCTCGGCACCACCACCCAACGCTCAGTATCAGACGTATACCCAATCAGATACGACTAATCTTGAGAGTCAGACAGCGGAGAGAAAGCCGACAGCATTGGCTAATCAAATCATCCCACCTTTAGCCGCTCCTTTGCCATCCGCTGCTGTACACACACACCCGCAAGCGTCGGCTGACCCAACGCAGTCTCAGTCGAGTGAAATTCGGCCCACCTCCGAGGAAGGTGCACCGGGATACGCAAAGGTGTCCTCGAGTACGACAGATAACCTTATTTGGAACGCCACTGCGGGTTTTGTCAAGGAAGAGTGTAGCTTAGGAACAGAGACATGGGCGGCGGCATCTGCCGGTGATGTAAATACAACTGAAAATGTTTGGCGGGTCTCTGGAACTACTGAAGGAGTTGGAGCAACAGAGCGTAACCGCGAAAGTAGTTCACCCCTCGAAGCCGAATATGGGCAGCGATTAGACATGAGAACAAAGTGGAGCTCAGGTAAGGTAGCTGGCTGGTGGTTCCCTTGAGAGCTCGACTAGACGCGAATGTTTGGTGATCGCTTATAGCCTCATGCAACATCTTACAGTTGATGCATACAAGTATAATTGACAACACAAACTTCACACTACAATGAACAACTCACAATTCACACAGGTACAATGCCATCGTCGAGCTCATCGTGCGTTGGTGCCGCCACTGATATTGCCATTGTCAAATTGGTACCAATGAATCGTACATGGCAGATTAGTCGGACACTGCTGCATCCTCAGGCACGTGTCTAATAAGTAGACGGAAACCCCATGAACGGCTCAGCTAGTGTACATATTTGTGTTTTGTAATATCAAACTGTTTGTGGTGTGGAGCCTAGACATGAAATATGAAGTTCCATAAGCCAGGCTGTGTACTCCGCGTACGTACGTGATAGAGTTTCGTTGAAATAGAAACATTGAGAAGAATTGACTACAAATCTCTTGATTTCGAGTTAAACTATGCACCTTGATGTACTACAGATATGCCACGCACTCGACTAGCATTGAACATCATCGGTACAATAAGGAGGGTTGCGAATTATTCTTTCTTTGACGTATGCATTGACTCTTTGGTGCAGAGTCGTTAATACGTATTTCATACCAATCGTCCCCTACTCACATAGGCGATTTAGAAGTATGTGCTCATCAAGTAGAATTGACGCGATGTATTAAAAATATCAACTGTACATTCAGCATCGGGTGCACTCCATTCACATACTCCTCTATACCAACAATCCTAGTATAGACGAATGAGGGGAGACTACTGCAGACACCGGTCACACTGTGCTTTAAGCACAAAGTACGCAATCTGGAAAATAGGCTCTTCCAGAGGCTGCAGACCCTATACAACATGGCACCGGAGGTGTGTGAAGCTAGTTGATATACAACAACGTCTGATGTTATACAGATCACCAAGTGTCCCTTTCATGTATCCATAACACATTTTAGTGTGCATTTGCATTTTGCTGCCCTTCCAGGCCCTTATCTCTCACGAGCGAAGTGGGTTGCAGAGTTGCCTATCCGTGTTCTAACAGTTCATTTGCTTGTGCCATGGTCATGTCAGCTGTTCTGGTTTGAAGTGCTACCTATCCGTGCTCTAACAGTTCATTTGCTTGTTCCGTGGTCATGTCAGCTGTTTGAGATATGCATGCTAACGCCCTCCCGAAATGCCGAGAGTGCGTTCAACTATCTCAACCATTTGGTGCGCAACTTTGGACAGGGGTTCTTTTTTTTCACAACGTCGAATAAAAGTATGTACAAATACACCAGATGGGCCTGTGCGTATAAACGAGTATATACCATAAACAGTGCGTAGATGTACAGGTATTCTGAATTAGATACGCAGGTATTCTGAATTAGATATACAGGTATTCTGAATTAGATATACAGGTATTTTGAATTGTACAATGAACTTGGATGATACATCCTAAACTGATAGTGTGCGGGTGGCTGCTATTAAACCAGAGACGCACCTGATCCATCTCAATCGAAAGTCGAGTGTCCTCAACCTAATTTTGGACCATCTCAACGAATCTGAGTTGAATAATTTGCCGAATCTGCTGTTTACTGGTATGATTTTCAATACTCTCTGTTTCAGTTGTTATTCTAGTATATAGCTGCGTTTCATCAACATCGGTTAAGATATTATACTTGAGCTGGTGCCATGGAATCTCGAGTAGACTTTGAAGCCCTTCATAACCGTGCACTCGAAGTTTTACCAGATAGCAACAATGATCTAATACTACAGCATGACGCCTTTGCGGGACATGCAAAGTATCAAAGTCGATCACTTGCGTCTGTAGCGGTACGAGTTGTATGACAAAAGACACCTGTCTTAAGTGAATGCGATGACTTGTACTGTCCTTGTGACTGGTAGTTTATACACCCGTCTTAAGTGAATGCGATGACTTTGTACTGTCCTTGTGACTGATGCTTTAGACACCTGTCTAGAGTGAATGCGATGACTTTGTACTGTACTTGTGGTGGTTTTGTACGATGTTTATCGAAATATCTGAATTTGAAACTGACACTGACAATTGTCGCAACCCCTCGGCTTCAATATTTTGAACAGTGATGTACATTAGAAACCGCAGCAACAGTACCAGCACAGACTCGAACAGTAGTACAATGGTACACGCACCCGACACGCCCAAAGACGAGGCCCGGTCCATAGGTGCAGGTAGGGGAAAGAAGGATTGTAATGCTTTACATTAGTAGTAGTAGTAGTTGCTCGACTATCGCAAGATTGTGTTTGAGTCCGCTCCCCTTCTGACTGCTGATCTCTGAAATACCAGTCGTACGCTTACTGCCAGAGCCCTCGCAAAGCAGCTACAGGGCCTGGGTGTTATCATCTGTAATCCACACTTGACTTACTATTCTGTTAATGCAGATGGCTGTGAGGCTCCCATTGACTGCGATAACCCAGCAGCGCTCGGAGAGTGTACAGCAACATCTCGACCAACACCCCCACAAGCGAGTGATATGTGGTGCCTCACGGGCCAGACGGACTACAGTGTACCATTGAGTGGTGCGCAACGTACAGGACGAGAGTACGTCAGCACGCACAGGGTATGTGACATGCTGATAGTATGCCACTATACAGCTAGGCACATACGTATGCGTGTGTGGCAAAGCTATAGTCGTGTCCGGTATACACACCAGCTTATATTCTTAGTCAAGTATGATATATATGAACCGACCGCTTCAATCTAATGGCTGCTGCACAGCTATATACGTATGGTGAGTCACCTCTCTGTCCTGTATGAGTCTTCGCCTACCTAGTTCATTGAAGTTTGGCTTTATTTTTCCTAAGGGTGGAGTTGTTACAGCAGATATGGTCAAGAGAAATGAAGTACGGAAAAGTTCTATTATGGTGTTTGACACGCACAAGCACAAGCGAAAAGCCACCGCTCCTCGGGAGCCTACAGTAGACTACGTACTTCCGAAAGGGTGGGTTGTATGAGACACAGTGGACTTTGTACCTACTGTAGACGTCAGACTTAGTACAGTGCCGTGTTTACATAATGGCGGCTCGTTGGTGTGTGGTATGTGAGAAAATGTATTCGAGAATACTGTTGCATACATATCATGAATCATTAGTGCAGCGCCTTGTGTGTTGTTATATCTATGTAAACTGAGACGAACTGCTTGAGGCATGTTGAAATTGTGTATATACTGTGCAATCTAGCGAAGCATAATTCGATTCATATGTGTGTGAGAGTGCTAAGTGATGACCATGCTTTCCTCATCAAGTATAGGATTGCGTTGCAGATTTGTCGAAACTTGTTCCACTTTGAATTGACTATTGGAACATCGCTCTTCATGATATGTAAAGGTTTTGCGGAGTGCTTTTGTGATATCAAAGCCGTGTTTATGATAAAAGATTTCACGTCCTTACACTTATGCATACAATGCTACAGTTCCAAAGGTGCGAAGCGGTCGCGTGGAATATCCAATACAGGAAAGCACAAGCTCGACGATGAGGTTACCGTGGTAGAGACAACACCACGCATTCCACCTCAGCAGCACACCAGAGGTCCACTGCCCCGCATACCCGCGCACTCAGATGCATGTATGGCATCAGATTCAGAGTCATACTGTGCACAACAGTCCCACACAGCCCCAGACAGGAAGACTCGACCGTGCGCTGAAGAAAGCAGGCCCGCGTACTGGCAGTCTGGTACACAATACTGTCCACGAAGTGCGTATGTACCGCAAAATGAAGACGCCACACGCGATCAGCCACAACAGTATACGCACATGAACCCACAAGCACCTCTTGTCTACACACCAACGACACAATCCTTTCCATCAGTAGCACCACCACCGTCACCACCACCGTCACCACCACCATCACCGCCATCACCACCACCGCTAGGACAGCAACAGATACAATCGCAACCACATACACAGTCACAACCTCCATTGCAGCCATACATGCAATCACAACAACAACAGCAATCTACACAGGCCCAACAACAGGCACAATCGTTGTCACAATCACAGCCACAGCCTCAATTGCAGTCATACGGGCAGCTACAACAACAACCATATCAACAGGTACAACAACAGACACAGCAAGACCCACAGTCACAGCCAGAGACACAGCAATGGTCACAACCACAACTATACAAACGGCAACAACAGCAACAACATCAGTCACTGCAACCACAGTCCCATACATGGGCGCAGCAAACCCGACGTACGCCATCGAAGCAGCATCAACAATCACACACGCAGACACAACAAGGGCCACCGTATCAACCACAGCGCTCGCCTGCCATTAGCAAGCCACGCTATGAGGTACAATCACCTACAACAGAACCAGCAACACCCGTTCTCTTGCACCCCACATCCCAGGATGCCACTCAGCAGGGCAATTCTATCACCACAAAGACGTCATCTACGACCACTACCACTACAACAACACGCGAGGTCACCTTGACATTGGGGGGTCGTGTTGTGTCGCACTATTTGAACGGTGATGATGATAGTGTGGAATCTGAGCTCAACTTGTCCAGCGCCTTACAGCAGCTGCTGGGACTGTGCCAAAAGGAAACCACTGCGCCTGCTACAATGAGTACCCAGACTCAGATCTTAGCAGCAGCAGCACCACCACCACCACCACCACCACCATCACAACTTACTTGGCAAGCACCAATATATTTACAAGTACAAGGGCAAGCACGACCACACACCCCACAAGCGCCACCTCCACCAATAAACCCACAACAAGAGATACAACCGCAGCCACAATCACAGCACGTTCCCGTGCCACCAGCCTCAGCTGTTTATGGGCAAACACCGTACCTAGGTGCACCTACATATGGGGTGCTGCCAACTTCCAAGCAAACTTATGCATACCCAGACATGCCAGGACAACCCCTACCGCAAAGTGTGTATCCAACACCGCCACTGTCAGAGGGCATGAGTCACTATCCCAATGGATCATACAAGAACGAGACTGTGTGGAGCAATGCATATACACTGGTACAAGCACAACCATCGCCACCTCCACCTCCACCATCGCCAGTAAGTGCGCCTGTATACACGGAGTGTATTGGGCACACTCAAGGGTCAAGTGGGTGGTATGAGTATGAATATGAACCATTCACAACGAACGAGATAGGCGCTGAGAATGCACATCAGCAGCTACCCCCACCACCCCCGCCAGCACCTTCGCCCTAGCAGTGAGAAGAGCGAGCTACAGAAATTCGAATACAGACT
>LUCW03000318.1:77500-80000 GCA_001586965.3 Sphaeroforma sirkka | reverse complement strand
CCAGATACATCTTGGAATAATTGTGCTCAGCATATCGGCACGTGTGACATGACACGTACTAAAACTAGCTTTGCTGTGCTTTCTATGCACATGGTGGAGCATTTTCTTTTCAGCATATTGTCTAAACGCTTCCTCGGTACGCACCGATCTAGTAGCTAGTAGCACAGTAATATTTACAATTACAGGTAGCAAGGTGAATTGTGTTCATTTTTATAGCATATTCTCTGAATGCTTCCTCGGTACGCACCGACCTAGTAGCTAGTATCATAATAATACTTACAATTACATGTAGCAAGGTGAATTGTGTTCATTTTTAGCATATTCTCTAAATGCTTCCTTGGTACGCACCGACCTAGTAGCTAGTAGCACAGTAATATTTACTATTACAGGTAGCAAGGTGAATTGTGTTCATTTTTTTTAGCATATTCTCTGAATGCTTCCTCGGTACGCACCGACCTAGTAGCTAGTATCATAATAATACTTACAATTAAATGTAGCAAGGTGAATTGTGTTCATTTTTTTAGCATATTCTCTAAATGCTTCCTTGGTACGCACCGACCTAGTAGCTTGTAGCATAGTAATACTTGCAATTACATATAGCAAGGTGAATTGTGTCCACGCCCACATGCCAAAGCGCAATGCCAGTGCGAATACGGCTTACTTCTTTCTTATCCGAAGCATGCGCCTTAGGACGTCAAGTATCGGGACACTCGATATGCACAAAGCGACCATACACGACCCATTCGAACCCACGAGTGTGAAAAATAGAATTGGAGGGGCGTCTCTAAGCTATAGTTCATCTTTACACACCACCGTGTGAAATATCGCTCGCACCTACTGCTTCATTTAGACTCTAGACTTACCTCCAGATGGGCATACTGCGACAGCTCATTGAACAACTCCGCAACTGCTTGTGAGGAAATAGAATTCACAATCATCTTGTTGACAGGTGTCTGATGTGTAGAATTGTTGCATTTGATATTTACTTTAAGCGCCTAGTCGCAGCATTTCTATCCATTACTTTTCAAATTGTTCACTCTAGTACAGGAGAGAAATATATATATGCATATGCACAACAAACCTCATCGACAGATTGGCCATATCGACGACAACCTCATGATTACTGCGTGTACACACAACTTCATCATACTCCTACACCCATGGTTGAACTCAGAGCATATGTAACAGTCCACTATTAGAGTAACCATTCACTCCTTTTTAACATCCAAGTCATAAAAGGTTTTCCCCGGTTTGTAGAATATACCGATATTATCGGCAGCCTGACTCCTCTCAATAGTATTCCACAACGACAGACTACAATTCACCCGATAAAAAAATCCTACCTCCAACGGAGTGCCTTTCGAGATCACATGTAAGCTGGAGGCAACAGTAGTAGGCAAAAGTAGCATTGAACATGATTAGACGGTTTATTTGTCGGGCGCTGTCCGGTTGAACAGAGTTTTAATTCGTGTGTAGCTGACGTTGTGCAAACTTCCAACTGCAGACAGAATATTAGTAGTCATATGCAAAACAAGCATCACTTCCAACAACACGTATCAATAACTATGCTATACATTCTTGATAAAACTTCGGCCAGCTTATTTCACTTGTGATGCTATATAGTATCTGTGCTGTACAGCGTGGAGGTTCGGTCGGTATCGAACACCTATCAGTCGTATTCAGCTCCACCTTAGACTCCAACATAATCACACCGCGTGACACACGACATCACCCAACAGCTGTGGGCGTGGACACCTTTTGTATCTCGATATCCAGCGTGCTTTTCTGCGCGTCTGCTGTCCACTGTTTAGTGCGTTCGACGAGAGACTCACAAGCAGTACTGCACCGACTGTAGGTGGTACAGTGACAGAGTATAAAACTAGTCAATAAAGGGCGCATAGCTTCTCTATCAGCCACATTGTCTAGTAGAATAAGAAGCGTCATGAATGTAGATTTAACCACCGGCTGTGGCCTAAGAATTGCATATTTACAGGCCTCGCTTCTCTCGTACACAACTGAGCCACTATTGCAAATGCATACCAATACAGCAATCTAACTATAGAATGAGCTATACTATGGTACATCTTTATGCCACAGATTGAATGTCACACGTGACACCTGTCCTGTGATGTCAGTAGCATCAGCAGAGATGCATTCTCACTTTCTTTTCGCCCGCGTATTTTCAAAGACTTCTCAAATGCTGTGCCGAATGAAGTTGGGTGGGGATGAGAGTCGTCATTAAGATTCGGAGTAGTGTATTGAGAATTTGCGTACACCCGTACAACCGTCTCAATGACAAAAGTGGTCCACCGGAACTAAAATCACACACATATGTGACGATGCAATGTACGGCATACAAGGTGAATGTATTAAACAACCTATTGCTAGCTTAACCTCTCTCTGATCTCCTAGACTACCACGCGTTTGGATAACTGCCAGTCTATAGAGCGATACTTCCCATTGATCAATAACAACGGTCACCAAACTAGTTGATGATCGT
>LUCW03000318.1:22500-72500 GCA_001586965.3 Sphaeroforma sirkka | reverse complement strand
CACGTGAATATTTACTTAGGTTTGGAATGGAGGAATGGAGGATTCTGACGTAAATATTTAGGAATGGAATGGAGGATTCTGACGTATTATATTAAAATATTTAGGGATGGAATGAAGGCACATAAATAGGAATGGAATCACAATGATTCCCATGCTGCGTATGATGACCTCTATCACGTTTTACGTTTTTCAACACAATCATTTTGAAGAGTATTTACGTTTTCAAGTTATATTTAGTAAAATATATGCCTTGGCAACGAAACCAAGACCCGAAAACGCAGTACGTTTCACAGTAACGTAAGAGTTTGAAAGCATGTTTACGTTATACGTATTAAATATCACTAAAAAAAAATCCTCTCGGCTCATACCTTTTCCAACCAAATTGCAGGCAGACACTCACCTACTATAGTGAGTGGTGACCCCCCACTCCCGCTGCACTTTAGTTGGGCCCTGGCCTCTGGGTCTGGGGGCTGGGTACTGCCGTACTGGCCTACTGGGGCCTTGTTGCATGACCAGCCCAGCGCCCCAGCCTCTCTTACCAGCCTCGCCAACGACTCATCACTCACAGAGTTTGGACTTGGGAGCCCAAAGTCCCAAACCCCAAAGCCGCCCGCCCCACACTCCCACACTCGCCAGTTTCTACAGTAGTGTAATCAGCTATGAACCTACGAGCCTGAATGAGGCGGCCTGAGCATCTGAGCTCTGAGCCTCACTGAGACTGATGAGCTGTCTGTCTCTGATGAGTGGGGACTGGGGAATGTGACAACGGGAATATATATGGATTGGGGTCTCGGAAACGGGATTTTATTGGTTAACGGGTCAACTGATCAGATAAATACGTTCAGATTTTCCAAGCACCATTGACTACTCTAGTACAGGCATGTCATGATGTCAAGAATCATGAGGTACACATGTCACTATATATGATGTCATCAGTTGACACTTAATTTATATGTACAGTCGTACCCGCCTTTGAACACGAGACGATTGTAAAATATATTTCTTATTTTATATATAGTGAACCAATCTCAGAATTACTAAAACTATATGAACGCTAGCGACCAGTTCCATACACCCCTCTTTTCAATAGTAAATAATATCGCTATTTGATCTTTCACACACACACACACACACACACAAACATATAGATATCATATAGATATTTTCCTATATACATATCATATAGATATTTTCCTATATACATTATGCATAGTGTACTTAAAACTGCCGTTTGGCTCTCGGCCTGTGGTGGCCTCTATCTAGTTGGTGCCAACCCCATCAAGCTCACACACATGGCTATAGACGAGCACTTCGATATTAATAACCTCCCACTAGGCAGTCTGACACACTTATCTGCGCATGTGACCTCGAAAACCGAATCGCCGAAGGTGTTCGTACACGCCACCGCCCAGGAAGCCTTGGTAGGTGTTCAGTTCAGCTAGCGTGTGTGTATGTCAATTACTGTGTGTGAGTGGTTCTGTTCATGTGAATCTGTTGCTTATTCGTGTCGCGAAAAGGGAGGATGTATTGTGGTTGTCTTATCTGTTGCTTATTCGTGTCGCGAAAAGGGAGGATGTATTGTGGTTGTCTTAAGTTTCATACCAGGTTTACTGGATGTTCAGTTATTGAAAATGTAGTACGTGTAGTATATACTGAATCACACTTTCAGCATGCGGCATCATCAGCTAGTGTCCTTCCGATGACAATCCCAAACTTCCCATACTTAGTGGTGGTCGATTCCGACCTGCACATAGCCTTGTGTATTGTCCGTGTGTCGTCGGTGTATTGGCTTTGCATCATCATTGTATGATATGGTGATTTTAATATTGGTATAGCCTTGTCCAGTACGGGGCACTTGTCTGTGTCACTGTTAAGTGACACTATAACATATTTTATGCCAACGAAGCGTTTGTCTTCCGCATGTATTACGTGATGCGAATAAGATCGATCCTTAGTTAGTGCATTGGCGTTGACCGTGTTTCCTTTTGGTTTGTTCAGACGGACAAGGGCGCAGCGGCAGCAGCGTCGTTCAAAAATGAGTACAACACAACGGGATGGGACAAATTATGGGTCACCACGTCAGAGAAGGAGAATGTGGAGAGCGCTCTGTTCGCCGCAGGTATGTTATCACTTTATCAAGTTGTGTGTATGTGTGTGTGTGCGTATGTGTGAGATGTATGTCTGCATGCTCACGGTGGGATGTAATTCACCACCTACGGAATGTGGTCCGTGTCAACCAAGTTTCTGCATCATGTGAGTGTGACATAGTGCCGGTCCTACATTGGTGGGACACAAATGCCCTCAAGCAACGTTGGATAGTATCTGGGACCATTGTCTAACTGATTCATATATTTTGGGATGTCTCAACAGCATCTATGTTCGAATGGGTGGGATTGATGTATATATATATATATATATATATATGCATATATACATATATGCATGTATATATACGTGTATGTGTGTGTGTGTGTGTATTCAAAACAACGTTAAAAAGTATTTGGGACTATTTTCTGTTTCATGATGTAATCAGTGGTATGCGCTATTGTCACAACAGCTTCTATGTGCGAATGAATGTATGTATGTATGTATGTATATATATATATATATATATGTATGTGTGTGTGTATTCAAAACAACGTTAAAAAATATTTGGGACCATTTTCTGTTACATGATGTAATCAGTGGTATGCGCTGTTGTCACAACAGCTTCTATGTGCAAATGGATGTATGTATATATATATATGTGTGTGTGTATGTGTATGTATATATGTGTGTATATGTCAACCAACGTTGGATAGTATCTGAGACCATTGGCCAACTGTTTGTGATGTGGTCAGAGGTAAGTGCCGATGTCTCGACAGCAATCATCTGCGAATGGATGGGAGTGCCGCACAGAACAACACTACAATTCACAATGTAATATTCATGTACTCCACAACATGACCCAAACATATATATATATATATATGAAAAAATGTATCTACTGTTGCCGCCTTAGTATGAAATGCGCAACGAGAGTTTGAACTCGCGCGCATTTCAGTGGCTGCAATGGGTGTTTATACACCACGTGTCAGCTATATTTTATGTTCTACCCTACAGCATGCACAGCTACTTGTGATAAAGGTGTGCGTGTCATACCCTCGCCCCGCCAAGCGATGCGACCGTATCTGCAAGATCTCGACATGTTCGCATCCAAACAAACCTACAAACTTTAGTCAGTACTCTTCGTTTCTCATCGTGTTATATATACATTCGCCTGTTTTCATCGCAGGCTATCTCGAGGGTATGTTAACGTGGCAGAGCATATACTCATCATGGGTGAACATGCGTGCTGATTGGTTCGAGGGAGGGCCTATCCCCATTGGCCTGCAAGAGTGGATCGCCGACAACATCGAATGGACCCGTAAGTTCTGGAATACAGCTGTAAACTTGGTTTATTTTGTGTGGTGTGTGGGGGCATGTGTATACTTATTGAGGTAATTAATGTATCAAAGTCAGGTATTAGTCACACTGTGGTGAATTAGTTTGCTTCGACTTCCTGTGCGCAGTTATGGTTCAAGTAGCTGCAAATGGTTTAGTATCAGAGTGTGTATAACAAAAGTGCACACTGCATGTGTTCAAATGTCACTATTACTGGCAGTAGTATACCCGTGTGATATGTTCTCCATAAAACTTCGGTTGGTTCCGATGGCATACATGCATATCCACTCAGATACGACACAACACCCAGGCACTCTCACGCACGCTGATGCCTTTTCCACTTAAGGCTCCAATGCGGAACACGACCTCGATCACTGGACACAGCGAGAACGAGCTTTCTGGGCTGGTGTCAACAACACCATCGATCAGCTAGATGGCTTGGTCATGGGCTATCAAGACCATGCCGATGCCGCAAGGGAACTAACGTGAGTCATAGCCTGTGTGTGTGTGTGTTGTAGGTGAGTATACACATGGCTATGAATATTTTACGTATGGAAAAGTAATTATATCTATATATATGTATATACGTTATACATGAGCATACGCATACAAGTGATACCATAGTCCATATACAAATGTTATTACGGTATGTTCTTAGCTTGACCTTTTACTGCGCTGTTACATACATACACACACATATAAGCATACAAGTGGTGCTATAGATCACATACAACGATATCCCTGTATGTTCTTAGCTTGACCTTCTCCTCGTCCTATGCCCGTAATAGCAAGGTGGATATCTACATGCTGAGCGCCGACGGTGATCTAGAGACTTTGGTGCCCATGTACACCGAAGAAAGCAAGAAGGAGAAGGCTGAGCAGGAACAGAACGGATGGGAGAACGGACAGGAGGAGCAACGCAAGAACGATCGATGTAGTGCACTGTTCAAGGTGCTTCCAGACAAGGTGGGTGGTTGTGTACTGTGTTGGAGATGTGCTTTATGTATAGATATATGTATATGTGCTATCGGAGGACGGTTTGTGATTGTATGTAGTGTTTCGGTTGGAACTCTTCTTCTTGTGTGGGTTATAGTACTTGAATGTTGTTCCGTTATGAATATGTACACTTTTCTATAGACTCAGCCCTAAAACCCTCATCTCTACACTGTGTAATTACCACATCGCATTGAAAGTATCAGTGTTCTAAGTATCTTGTTCGCACATAAGAATACGTCTTTGTGTTTGAAACCAATTACGTTTTCAAACCGACAACACACTATACATGAAACGCAATCCTACAATAGCTAACCCAATACAACAACGCCCCTACACACAGTCAGATATATTCATGGGCCACGCAACCTGGGACCATTACCAGCTGATGGTACGGCAATTGAAAACGTACGACTTCCGGTTACAGTGCAGTCCTGACTCGATAGCCAGAGGCGAGTGTGAGGTGCAACGCAATGCCATCTCGTTCAGCTCTACGCCCGGTAAGTCACTGTAGTTATATGGTCTACTGTCAGGGTATCAACCACTACTACTTTATAGTTGTATGCACCACTTCCATACAGCTTGATCGTATGTGTTCTGGCTTGGTTGTATATGGTACAATTGAATCAATAGGTTACAGCTTAATTGCACATGACACAGCTTAGCTATACATGGCACAGCTTGTTTATATATTGTATAGCTGGTATAGTCTGACTCCATAGCTGGTTGAGGCGTAGGCGGGGCATTTGTGAGCTACAATCAGTGTATGTAGAATTGGCACGTATATGCATCACTGACAACACTCACAGTCACCTCTTGCTATGAGATGCGTGTCATCGCTGGTTTCATGGGGGCGTCCTTCTGATAGGACAGTCAACCTGTACACAGACAACTGACAGTCGTCTAGCGTCCCGGTACTTGTGATACACATACATATATATGTATGTATATTTATGTGTATTTTATACTACGCATCAGGGTTCTTGTGGTCGCTGGATGACTTCTACCTAACCACGGCGGGCCTGTTTGTGATGGAGACCACCAACAACAACTACAATGACGCACTGACACACACCATCACCCACAAGTCCGTCCCGTGTTGGATCAGAGGTACTGTGGCCAATCTCTTGGCTGAAGACCCTGAGGAGTGGTCTGAGATCTTTGGTATGTGTGTGTGTGAGAGTGAGTGATTGTATACTTGTGTGTGTGTGAGTGTGTGATTGTATACTTGTGTATGTGCGTGAGTGGTTGTATATGTGTGTGTGTGAGTGAGTGGTTGTATATGTTTGTGCGAGAGTGAGTGGTTATATATATGTGTGAAAGAGTGAGTGTCTGTATATATATATGTGTGAGTGAGTGTTTGTGTACTTTCTGTAAGTTGTAGTGCCATGTGGGGTGTACGGTGGTGTTTCGTAGTTTATCTTATTTTGGGCGTAGCTACTCAGTTGCATCTAATCCGTTCGAACTCCGCCATGCAACTTTCTGTTATGCAATCGTAAAGCGCACACAAACTTATACATATACAAAAAGTACATATGCAGGTATCTGTACTCGTCATTATACCTACAGAACACTCCAATACGCCCATATAACGACACTGTTTACACAACATATCAGTACCTCACACGTGCTTTGTTTTCACGCATCTGCTGCAGGAATCCACAACTCAGGCACGTACGACAGTCAGTGGATGGTACTCGATCTCAACCAGTTCACTGCGGGCCAGAACCTGCCGCCCAAGTCATTCTATGTCCTCGAGCAGTTGCCAGGCATCATCCGATACCAGGATATGACCCAGGTGTGTTGGGGATAGGAACGCGAAGGGATGAGTATATGTGCGTGGTTTGGTGTATTGATACTTGGGACACAGACGCCACACTTTTCTTTTTATGCTGCGCTCGTTCTCATGGTCTACAAGGAATTTGATATGGGTCATGCCACTATGGTATGTACGCGAATACGTATATATATGTATATGTATATGCACATATCCATGTATTATAATATTGTGGATATGTGGGGTTGTACTTGTGTGCGTCTGTTCTCTCCCGTGAACGTATTATCAGCGCTGTGCATTTGTTCGCCCAGATGTCGGTGTTGTGTTTCTATAGCAACACCTCCACTGGTCAACTCTTGCTCATTCTATCTGTTGTACGACACACCACGTTACACCACACAAACATATTTACCCAGCCTATTGCACGAAGCCTGTCGTCTCACTGAAAGTGTCTGTCTGGTCTTTGTATCACAGCAACTCAACGAAGACGGCTACTGGGCCTCATACAATGTACCGTACTTCCCCGAGATCTACGAAAAGAGCGGATGGAGCGCCAAGTACGAGAAAGGGGGCGACGATTGGTCACACGAGAAGTGCCCACGCGCAAACATCTTCAGACAGCAGCAGTCGTCGGTGACGGATATGGACTCGATGAAGCGCATGCTGCGGTACAACGACTACGAGAACGATCCGCTGTCACTAGGCCAACCAGGTAGGGACGTGCCGCCTATCACGGGCGTTGCTGATACGTTTACGGTGATACTATGTTCATCTTAGAGCACGGTGTTGCATTGGTTTGTCTTGTGTCATGGGTGTTGCATTTAGTTTGTCATGTAATATGGGTGTTGCATTGGTTTGTCTTGTAGCATGGGTGTTACACTGTTTTAGGGTTTGTAGGTTTTTGCATACTTACGCTATGAATGCACGAGGCATTGCATTGACCACATTCAACGACACAACTGAGTCGGAAGTTCGCTCAATATCCTGCTGCCTCTCCACTGCCCCCGTAGCTCATCATATCCATAACCCTGATTAAAGAAATATCTATAACCCTGATTAAAGAAATATCCATAATTCTGATTCCGAAACAGGCAATGCTGTCGCCGGGCGTTGGGATTTGGCCAAAGGGAAAAAGTTTCAACTCGACGGAGCAATCGACGCGAAGGTCACAAACATCGCAATGGGACGGGATATGAAATTCTGGGCTGTCAACGGACCTACAAGCGACCAACAGCCCGTTTTTACATGGAAAGCCTATGAGAATATCACACACATGGGTCAACCAGATGTCTTCGATTTCGACTGGGTTGAGTTCCAGCCGTTTCCGGGGCAGGGAGCGGAGTAAAGTGGGGAAGGTACTTTAGCTAGCATTAATATATTGATGTTAACACGCATATACGAGTATACATTCATATATTTATGTATGAATGTATATATATATATATATAATATCGAACAGAAGAAAATGAGGTGGAAATTAGATCAGGTGCAGATGTAAGGTGTATTGTTTCGCCTCATATGTATTTGTCTACTAAAGGAATGCTTGCGCTGTTCATGGTATGGGCAAGGCACGAGTAATTTAGAGCATGTATATGCTATGGTGCGTGTAGTTGTATGTATATATATATATATATATATATATATATATATATATATATATATAATATATATATATATATATACGCACACACAGGCGCACATAAGTACACGCACAATGATGGATGCAGACATGCACATACACATGTCCGCATGAGCATCCGTGTGAATACAGTGTGCACACTCCAGTTACGTATGTAAATCTATTTGAATTAGAATGTATGCAAAAGCCGAACACCAATAAAATAGTGAAACCATACGACCTGACCTCCACACATATCAGATCCAATTTCAATTTGTAGGTAAGTGGTACTGGAGGAGAGTCCAGTCTCAAGTAGCTGTTTTTGATATACATCTTACCTGGGTTCATATATCTTAGAGTACGATACTGGTATTTTACATAATTCAATGCATATCCAATCATTTTGGGCTATATTCATTCGCATATAAACTTCAGAATATGTCGAATGGCTCAAAGTACGGCCAACAAGAACATATAGATCGTGCTGGGATTAGCATTCTTGCATCGTGTTTCCTGCCCTTTATTCTATTTCTTAAAGCACGAGTTCTTTGTCATATTACTAGCTGCTCAGATGTTCCACTAGCGACAACTACGGGGTGACTTAAGCACCCTCATGGATGTACTAACGTATTACAGGTTTCGCCTGTAAAATTTGGAGGACATATACACACGAATCCATTATGCCTATTACTGCAGGTTCCTGTCACACAAGGATCAGGGTCACACTCGTTGACATCGTATTCACAGAGATCGCCATATCTACCAGGCACGCAAGTACACGAGAAAGTGCCGAAACTGGATGCACGGCAATCTCCTGCGAAGTTGCACGGATTACTAGCACACGGATCATATGTAGCAAGATCACAATATTTTCCTGTATACCCCCCGAAGCACGAGCACTCAAACTCGGTGGTACCATCTCCCTGATCAACAGTGCGACAATTACCATTTGTCCCGCATGGCTCTCCGGCACACACATTAAGCCCTGTTGTGGCATCCATAGTGGGTGAGGCCTCGCATTTCACACCGCTCCATCCAGAAGGACATCGGCAAATAGGTTCTCCAAAATGATCCTCGTCACAAGCTCCAGCCCCACAATCGCATGTGTTGTCTTGACATCTGTCACCGCCCCAGCCAGGTTTACAAACACACTCAACACCATTGACTTGATCGATACATGTCTTTAAGTTCTCTCTAACGCACGATGTCAGATCATAACATTCGTTTATGTTCACGGCGCATCTTGTACCTGTGTAGCCGTCTGCACACTTACATGTGTATCCTGTGTCGTCTGAAGTGCAGTCACCGCCGTTTAAACATGGTGATTCCGCACAAAAGTCAAACTGATCGCAAAAAGTTCCTCCGAACCCCTCTTCACATTCGCACTCGAACGAGCCAACAAGATCTTTACAAACTCCATTCCCACACGATACATTCTCACACTCATTGATGTCTATATGGCAGTTTGCACCTGTGTAACCTGGATAGCATTCACACGTATATCCACCCAATTCATCGATGCACTCTCCAGAATTTACTCCACTACACGGATCATCGGCGCAATCATCAATGTTCTCACAAGTACCCGCCGAGATCTCGTAACCAAAATCACATTCACACTCGTACGAGCCCTCAAGGTTATTGCACTGTCCATTTTTACATGGTGATTCCTCACACTCATCGATGTCATCCTTGCAGTTTTTCCCTCTGAAACCTGTTCCATCACAGTTACACGTGTAGCCCTCGTCTCCATCAGTGCATTTTCCTTCACCACACTGACTGCCGTCAGCATCGCATAACTCAAACTGGCAATAGTTTCCCGAAAATCCACTTAGGCAATCGCACGTGTAACTGTTCAACGAACTAACGCAAGTGGCATCATTTAAGCAAGAATATGAGTGGCAGTTGTCGACAAGTACGTCACAATTTTCACCTTTATACCCAGAGCCCTCACAATCGCACCTGTATCCTTTGCCATCGGTACCAGTCTCCCTGATACAAAGACCTTGTCCGCACACTGCGGCAGACTCCCCCTCTGCGAAGCACGGATTGCTATCTGTCTGTTCCTCAAAACAAGTAGCCATATACCACTTGTTTACATTTTTCTCAATCGTTTCGATATGCTGTGAGATAGAGGCGCGGCATGTAGTGCCGAAATTTCTAGAACCGAGATTAGTTGCGTACATGATTTCTGAACGGGACTCAACGTGTCGGCACATAAAGTTGTGACCAATCTCATGGGCCAGCAACGACACCATACCATACGTGCTCTGCGTCAACGGTGATACGATAGCGGAGTTAAAGCTTTTTTTACACGCCCCTCCAAAATACGCAGTTCCAATAGTGAGGCCCATTGACAACCCTGAGAACAAGACATTGAGATCGTCAGTGTTGTCTATCACATCTGCGTTAAATCTCTCCAGCATCACTTCGCTCTCCGTGCTACCATCAGATCCGTAATTTCCATCGGGCCTGTTGCTGCTTGGCACCCGAGACTCTGAGTATACTTCGAACTTGATACCCACCTGAGGGACGTAGATAGTATTGACGTGATTCAACAACAACATCGTGTACGTATTTGCTTGTGCGATAGTGGCTTCAGATGTACCCAGGTTTAGTTTTTCGGCAAGCTTAGTCAAATAAGCTTTGTCGTATGTGATTCTGAGATGCATTGTTCTGAAAGTGCTGCGGCGGTCTCGTGAATGATGAGCTTGTACCGATGAATAGCCAAAATTAGGTCCGTCAACGAGCTGTTCTCCTCCATCGTCGTTCTGTGCCGAGTTCAGTGCCTGATTCCACGCTATCCCGGCTCCTTTTACTTCGCCGTTTGCTTCTCGACGATTTAGTGTTGATCGACCTACCACAGTATCCTCTATGCCTACCACAAGATCCTGGAAGTCAGATTCCACCATGTCTGTGGATTTATATACCATCGACATTCCTCCTCCAACACCTTCGAATATCCATGTATCGTCTCCCCAAAACACAAACATGCTCCACACATCACCCCCTCGTGTAAGCGCTGCACTACAATTAATATCTTCGTGCGCCTCAGAATAACAGTTATAAGTATATTGTAAGGTTTTTCCGTCTAGCGGGGCTATTGGTTGTTCCTCCAGCTGGAAAAGAATTTGCTCACCCTCTATGTCAACATACAAACCTACGTTGTCGCCACTCTTGAAAGCTTTAGAGTACTTCTTCACTGGTGGATTTTTAAGATTGTGTTGATTTTGATACAGAGAAATCTCGTCTGTATCCTTCTGTGCACAACTGGGATCTAACCAGAGGGCGATCAACGCACTGATAATCAATGACTTCCACATTTTCTTGCTCACAATGTGTGAATACTGAATAGTGCTGATGATGCGTATCTATGCATCCATTTATATATGAAAATATGTCGGTGTTCAATTTTCAGAAGGCTATGCAGATTGCAGAAAACAGCAATATAAGTTACTGCTATAAGCGCTGCAAGTTTTTTTTGTAACATAAGTCATAAACACAGCAGAACGACAGCTATTTTTGTGCTTTACAAATATCATGCGATTTTTCTTTACAAAAACCAAAAATAAACTATTTTCACAGAATGTCTAAATATCAAGAAGGCTGCAGAAGCCTAAACATCTAAATATCATTTATGATTCTGATTTGTTTTTTTTTGTTTTTTTTCAAACAACAAAATGAAACAGAATATTTTTTTAAGAAGGCAAAACCAAAATCAAAAAAAAAATATCAAAAGATGTGTTTGATTTCTTCTTTTCTTTCTTGTTTTTAATAAAACAAATAATAAAGCATTACAAAAGGCTAAATATGCCACATTTGTACTGTACATATTTGTTTTTTTTTGGTTGTTTTAAAAAACAAATACATAAAAATAGAACATTAGAAATTTATCACGCTGAAAGCCTTGAAAGGCCAAGTGGAAAGGTAAAGCCATAAATAGCCTTCTGAAATTGAACAGCGCTTCGCGGCTTCGGCTCTTGATACATATTTTATATTGTTATATTCCTCAGTTTTCTTAAGAAAATTTCATATTTTTTTAAACCAATTTATTCTTTCTATTTTTAAAACAAACCAAAAGAGAAGTCACTATGTTGTTGTTTTTTAAATACATAAATACTGTAATACAAAAAAACAATTGCATACAAAATATAAATATTACTGCTATTATTTTTTTATATTAGATAAAACCACGCTCACAGGATCTGCAATTATCACGGTTCCACGACTCATGAGTTCACGACTCCACGAGATTCCACGACTCCACGAGATTCCACGACTCCACGAGATGGCACGACATTTGAAAGTATTTATAAAATATGTAGAAAGTTTTCCCTTTTTGCTATTTTGCAGTCGCTTATTTTTTAAAAAGATGATACAGGAAACTATAGCCCCATACTTCAGCTAGGCACGGCACACACTAATAAAGACCCGATTCGGACGTTTAATAGCGGAAAATGCCCATAAAGACCTGATTTAGAAGATCGCCCAGACAATATCTAGTTTTGTCTAAAATTTTGAAAATTGGCCGTCGTGCCATGGAACCCACCTTGCAATACGAATTTTGGACTTTAGAGGGCAGAAATCGACATTCTCATGCTGTCATCAGAATTGCGAGATTGTTTTCCCATCCTGTTGAAAAGTGTAAACAAGTATGTGGAATATATGATCAACACAAATTACACCTCGTTGTCGCGTACATACACATCTTCTAGTCAGTGCAACGCACGCAACCATGCCGTCCCCACCAAAAATCTTACTGGTGACAGGAGTGAAAGGCACTCTCTACGCGGTCCACATAATAGATTTACAACAGTAACAGAATACCAAGATTATACACCAAAGAGTGAAATAGAAACTTGGCAGAATTTGCCATACTTCTCACCGTCGGGTATCCCAGAATGTGTACGATATAGTTACACCTGAGATGTTTAGTAAAAGCTAAACTATTCAAGAAGACTACAATAAACACCAGCTTACTTACAAGCGTATTGAGCATATATTTCGTATATAATTGCATACACTTTTAGAGTCCAAGTCACTGCCCCAAATGGCCGCTGAAGCCTGGAATGGCCGCTGAGGGCACGATTATGGCCGGTCCCAAAAATGGCCGAGA
The DNA here is from genome assembly GCA_001586965.3 of Sphaeroforma sirkka. Lineage (NCBI taxonomy): Eukaryota > Ichthyosporea > Ichthyophonida > Sphaeroforma > Sphaeroforma sirkka. The sequence goes on along the minus strand of LUCW03000318.1, from coordinate 59,573 downwards.
ATAATAAATCGGTTTTGGCTTCTGAACATAATTCCAAATCCTGTGATTAAAGCCGATTTTGGATTAAAGATATATTTCACTTACAAAATGTTTTTATTCCCTGAAATATCATTACCAGACCCAATCTATTGAAATAAATAATAAATAAATATTATCCCTACATATGTATGTAAATATGCAAGTAGTAGTAGAGTGTAGACTGAAATATTTTTGTAAAACAAATGTAAAATAATCTCACACTTCTGAAATCTGAAGTTCTGTCACGCAGAATTAATTTTGTTTTGTTTTTGTTTCTGTTTGTTTGTTTTGCTTACAAAAATTGCAAAAACAATACATAGGTATTTTTTTTTGAATAGTATGTTTTTTTAAGTATAAAACATTTTTTCTTTTTTTTATAATATTTATCTACATAAATATATAGCATATTTTTAACAGGAAATTGACCGCTGAGTCGCTGTCTCGCTGACGCTCCATAGCCTGATCTGTTTTTCTATAATTTTTTTATTTCCCAAAGAATGTTAACTGTTCTCGTTTTTGACTTGACATGAGATCTAGTCGGCAGTCAGCCCCTCGCCACTCCCCAGTAAATCTACTAGAGAGAGAATATAGAGTGAGTCCCCAACTCCCCAGTCCCCACCAGCAGGCAGCCGTTATGGCCTGTCACCCATCATAAGCTACGTTTCCTGTTAAAACGCAAAAAAAAAAAATAAAGCGAGAGTCCTATGGGTTTACTAATAGGTACATTTTTGGAGGCGGCCTAACTGTCACGAATTGTCCTAATTTTCCTCTGTGTCAGTTGTGAATAGTTTCAAATCGCCTTTTCATTAAAAAAGGTTATTTTCTCAGGTGCAAATTTGAAGAAAAAAAATCATGGTCGATTTGTCGATTTGCCCCCGATATACTTCAAACCGTTTAAAAAACAAAACTTTTTGCGCCTACGTTTAAAGTTTATCGCACATAGGCAGAATGTATTGAGCTTAGCATCATGCCTCAGGGCTAACCTTATCACGTTTGGCGTCATAAATATAAAAGTTGACTTTCCAACGGTTAACCGATTATTTTTAACGTTGCAACGTATTTATATGGTATATTTTGACCTGTATATTGTGACCTGGATAGTGCACCTACTCATAATCTTTTAGTCTCAATTTTGATATCAGAATATGTCGTAAGGACAAAATTCTGGTGTGAATATGACTATTACTTGACCTGAAACATGGCCTACGACTATATACGGGACATTTCTTTGCGTTGCAACCTATTATAACGATATGAGGATAGCCTCAGGGCACTGCCATCAGGGGCTCAGGGCCATGCCATCAGCCATTTCACAGATTGTTGTAGCCCTTTTAGGCTTCAACATTCAACAATATAAAAAATGAGAAGGCAAATATTCAGCGGTGGCTGCAGTGCAGCATATGCTACTCTCTAGATTAAAGTATTTAGTAGATTCAGCTCTCTCGCAATTCTCTAGAGTTATAGTGAGTGTAAAGTCCTGCTGTCGAATGACGCATGACGAGTCTCGACTCGTCGAGGGCGGAGCCCGGAGATCCCGAGAGGCGGAGAGTCGAGATATCTTCTTTTTTTTTTCTTTTTTATCCAACATAATTACGAAAAGATCTTTGTTTTTAAATGAGAATAGCGCTGTCTAAGAGACTAAGAGTGCCGCGAGAGTATGTGAGACGTGAGTATCAGCCTCAGGTATCAGATATCTGAGAGTATCTCATGGAATGAATTCGAAAGTCGACATTTGAAACTTGAAAGTTTTTTTAAAAAGCAAAACACTTTTTTCTCTAAAAGGCTATGCAAAAGCCAAAACTTAACTACATGCTGAAAACTGTTTATTTTAGAGTAGTTCAGCAAACGATACTTTTTAGTAAAAACAAAATAGAAAGTAGGGGCCACGTGGGCGAAACTCTCAAGAGGAAATTCTGGAGGTACAGTCTGTTCAGACTCCAGAGTCCAGAGTGCATACTTCCAGTGTCAAATATATATATACAATTTTATATGCACGGCACGATATGTTTTAGTATATTATAAATACATATATATATATATATATATATTAGTTGAAAAACCAAAATTGTTTGAATACACATATGTACAGTAGCACTCTCGGAGTCTCGAGGAGTCGAGTGTCTTAGACTACTAACTCCGACTCTACTAGTAGAGTCAGCGTTATTTAGAGAGTAACAGTAGCAATGTAGCACCTAATTACTAATTATAGTTGCGCTTTTATTTGTAATATATTTTCCCTAATTAGGAAATAGTCGCATACTTATATTCTTTTTCAATTCTATAGCAAACAGCTATTTATGTAAAACAAATATATATAAATACGCTGTACATATATGTACAGCATTTTTTTCCATTTTCGAACTTTTTTTTTTAACCCAAACTACTTGACCATAGCGGGCATAGCCTTTGGAGCTTGGAAGTCTGAAGTACATATTTAAAATTAAGACTTGTCACCGTCGCACGTGACACGGGTCAAACGACACACGGTCACACCGCCTTCACTAAAGACTAAAAACAAACCAATAAAACATAAAGAAAACATCATTTTTTGTATTTTTTTAATTTTTATACCTATGTCTGTCGAAATTCCGAAATGTTTGTTGTGTATATTTTTATCAAATATTTTGCATCTTTTGGAAGTCAAACCTCGATTATTGTCCAGCACTCGTTTTAAGCAACAGTTTGGTCAATAATCGGAGTAGACAAAACTGGGATGTGTTACTGTAAAGGGCACAAGAGTCAAGACCCATAATGCGCGGGAATTAGGCTCTATTTCAGGGCAAAATACTGGCTCCATTCGACATGTTTTTTATATCTTTTTGTTCACTATGCAGCAAAAATTCAAATTATGTTTTATATTTAGAAGAATCTACTATAACCTACAGGTTTTACTACAATCTTTTATAGAAATATTTATAGCCCATTAGGTTGATTGTTACAGCTGTTCAATTCTGCAATGGAGGCGGTGGCTTGCATCGTTGTTGTTTTGTTTGCCATGCAGTAGCCTATACTACCAGTCGACCAAACCCCTCAGTAACTCACACGCCACAAAGAGCTTACATCGGCAGATAGCAACCAATACATCTATGTGCACCTACTATATGATTGGTCTCCTTGCAAGTTCTAGTGCAGTACTGCATGATATATGAGCTAGATCAAAGCGATTTGAAGTATTTGATGCTATACGTGTCGTTTTCAGAATTATACAAAGTATATAACATACGCATATCTAAAGCAATCTAGGACTGCTTTTTCTTTCATGATTTGTAGGGATATTCAAGCACTGTGGCCTATTTTGAATATAGTTTATATATTTAGCTGGAAAAAGTAGACTATAATTGGAGTAGACAATTATCGATGTTCGACTGTACTGTAGACTGTAGTTATAAATATCAATATATATAACATGCAATCGTTTTCGATTTTGTCGTTTTGTTTTTTTGAAAATATATAAAAAATAAAAACAAGCAAAAAATCCATATATGGGGTATTAGTGGTCTGTTTTAAATAGAAAAACAACTCTTTTTGAAGAAAAAAAACAGCGTTCGAAGATCCAAATTTAATATCCAAACATGGGTCATGGATCTACCGATCTGCATTCTTGTTGCTGGAATGTTCATTTTCGCTTTTTTCCTTTTTTCATTTTAAAATTTCCTGTTGTTTCTTTTTGTTCTTCTTATCTTTCGTAAATAAATAGATAGAAAATGAATTTTGAGCTTTATTACCCAAGTTGATATTTTGATAAAAAACGTCTGGGACGCCGCGGTTTTTCACAATCTAAACTAGGTTTTACATATCTTGACATCAAATTATCTTGGATACTCCCAAACCATATTTTCACTTTTCACATCAAAACTTCATTATATAGGTATAAGCAAGCGAACCAAGTCTATTCCATTTAAATCGTCTCAACCTCCTGACGTGGCCACGAAGACGAGTAAATCCCTTCCACCTATCTTCCACCCTTCCTTGCCCCTCTCACACAAACTACCGCCAGTTGCACAGGTGTCTATCGTTCCTAAAGATGTCCTACCCTCCACTACGGTAGTACCATCTCCAGTTCCTCAACTGCCTCTCCCGTGTCCCCCTCTTAACAGTACTACCACTGTTTCCACACAGCACGTTGTGTCCGATCAACCATCACTTTCCCATACATCCGAGCCACGACCCCCCACATCCGCTATCATCCACAACGACACGACCGATAACCATCTTCAAATGGCTTCGCCTGTAATCTCAGTTCCTATACCACCTATGCCTCCGACCATACCACTACGACGCCCATGTAAAGATACTTGTTAGTCTAAAATATCAAGAACAAATGAGATAACATATTGGTTTTTAATTGTATTTAAAATAATTTAATACAAGATCTTTTTCCAATACTTCAAAGTGTTCTAAAATCACTTGATGGCTCCAATAGACTTAGTATTTGGTATGACTCATCTACTTGGACCTATTTGAGACGATAGTAGATGTAGGATATTGTAAACTAAACTTTATATACTCTGAACTACTACTTACAGGTTTTGGTCCTCCCGCCAATCTGTAGAAATACAGCCTCCGGTCAGTCTAAAATATCAAGATCAATTGAGATAATACATTGGTTTTTATTTGTATTTTAAATAATTTAGTACAAGCTCTTTTTCCAATATTTCCAAAGTGTTCTAAATTCACTTTGATGGCTCCAATAGCCTGAGTATTTGGTATGACTCATCTACTTGGACCTATTTGAGACATTAGTAGATGTAGGATATTATAAACTAAATTTTATAATCTCCGAACTACTACTTATAGATTTTGGTCCTCCCGCCAATCTCCAAAATCCAATAAGTCTTTTTCTTTTTTTAACTTTTGTTCAGATGGAACTTTATTTATATCAGCTAATGTATTAACGTGACTTACGTTATTATGTCTATCTACAAATTAGGCATGTGGTCATGAACACTTAGTACTTCTAGTGAAAATTATTCAATAAAGAACAGCTAGAGGTACGCCCTGTGTGATTGAGGATATTTAGGCTCTTAACAAGAGGCAGTCCCGATCATTCTTACACAAGCTACCACTGCTAAATCCTAACTGACTAAATTGTATTTTAGTTTAATATAGTTTGAAACCTAGTAATTTCCATCGAAGTTTACATATTTTTTAGTTATTTAGTAGTTACAGTAGTGTACTGCTTCTAGACTGTCTGACATCGATTTACTATCCAGCAAATACTATGGCTAAGGGTACTTCTAAAGGCAAGGGAGTCGCTAGCTCTAAGCCTGCTAAGCCTGCCGAGGTTCCTGAGGTCCCTGTGGACAAGATACGAAGAAAGTCGCGAGATTCACGAAATGCATCGGAGGTTAGCCAAGCTACTGTCCCATCCATGAAACGGGTCTTGTAGTAAGTGTAACCGTCTTCGGATGTTTTGTCAATTATATCTTTGACTTGTGACTCCATAACTGGTACATCAGAATCAAATGAGCGAGCGAATGAGAGTTCGGAGGTAGGGATACGGTGAGTGCCTAGATTGGTTGCGCTAGTACCATCAATGTTATTCACTTCGTAAGTATCACTCTTCTCATCATGGTAGGAAATAACAAAAGGTCCTATCGTCTTAGAAGAGAGTTCGGTAACGTTGGCGTTTCGATTTATAATGTTAACGTAATCGCCGACTTTGAACTGAACAATGTTCTTAGTGTTATTCCATCGGTCATACGCTTTAAGTAGAACGCGATTTTTGTGCTCGAGTAAACAGGGGTAAACAACGTTCTGCATATGCTCGATCTTTTGTAGCCACGGGGTAGCGTGTTTCTCGGGCGCAGTTTTATCAAACGTTGCTTGTAATTCACTATAGCGGCCAAAGAAATAGTGAAACGGGAGTGTTCCTGTTTGAGGATTCATGCAGTTATTCATTTGAGTCTGAACCCATTTCAAATGATAAGGCCACATATCCTCAACGTCGTCTAGTGCGGTACGCAAGAGTTTCTTAAGTTCTCTATGACGTGTCTCATTTGCACCCTGCGATTGAGGTTTGTAAGGAACACCACGCCTATGGGTCATGCCTGATACGAGTATAAGTGCCTCCATTACGTCGGTACAAAACTCACTACCGTTATCAGAACATAGTACTCGGGGGAAACCGAAGTCATTGAAGACGTGATAGCATAATTCTGCCACTGTTTGTGGACGTTTGTTCGGTATTGCATAAAGCAAGTTATAGCCCGAAGCCACACATAAGAAATGACAGATATATACATCGCCAGTATGCTTGGATCGCGGGAGTTTAACCAAATCGACTATGACTCGGCGCATCGGTTGGTCTTCTGTCACACTTTTTTGGGGTGCCCAACCGTATCGCTTGATCTGGTTCTTTTCACAATCAGTACAGCGTCGGTATACTTCACGTATGGTTTCTTTCAGCGCCGGGTGATCAAGCCCTGCACGAATAGCCATTTTATAAGTAACATGTGTAAGCCTTCAGGTGCACCTTTAAACTGGTACTTCTTACCTTGCCAAGTAAAGGAAAAGTATTTCCTATGAGGCTCATATATTTGTAGTTGATTTTAAGTCTATCTTGGAAAAGATAGTCGCACCCTCCATTTTGCGTAGTATCTCGCTTATCTTAGGTAAGGGAAAACTATGTTGCGGAATTAGTTTGTTGATTGGCGACAGGTCTAGTACTACTCTTGTTTTACTAAACGTTCCATCAGATTTATATTGATCGACCGCTAAGAGAGCTAAGTTAACTGGGGTTGCATCATAATTGATTTCAATTAGACCCTGTTTTAACCAATCTTCGATTTGGGTTTTGACAACGTCTTTGTGTCTCCAACTCACGTAGTTATGTGAAGGACACTTTAACTTAGAGAAGTCGACGTTTGTTAAGTCAAGTCTAACGTACCCATTAGAGAACTTAAACATACACCAGTCAGTTATTGCAATCTTCCTGTTTTGTATAATTAAGTCCATAATTATATCGGTGAAGTGCGGAATCATATCCTTTGCTTCACCTTCCGGAGGTTTAGGTATCTTTAACATATTATCATCTGACTGATCTCTATTCAGGTCTAGCCCATTAGGCAGACCAGTGAGTGTTATACCTAAACTGAGAAGATCAGTCATACCTATAATTAAATCGTATTTCTGAGACATGTCAGTAACGATTAGGTGAGTCTTCACTTCTCTTCTATCTGACAGCATTATGTGTGCATAGTCAATGGCTTGTTTGCAAGTAGTTACTTTGCCATTTCCCAAGATTAAATCAGTTGTTTCGTTATGGACAGCCATATCTGTAGCGTAGGCTACTCGGCGTGAGATAGCAGAGACTTCAGCCCCTGGATCAAATAGTGCCATAACTTTTTCTCCATTTACGAAAACTGTTTGAAAGATACGTTCATCTCTTTTGGTATAGATTTTATTGAACATTTTCTCATAATCTTGCTCTAGTGCGCACATATGGTACTGTCAGTGCTTAACTTGGACGTCCGGTAAGTCCTTGCAATCCTCTTTGTGCCAACCGTTAGTACCCTTGCAAGTAGCACACTCTTTCATATAGTGTCCAAAATCTGGCTTGCCTGGTGCACACTTAACAGGGTCGTGTCTACCATTCCACTTGCCATTACGTTTTGTGAGGTTGTAACCACACTTCTTGCAAGGCGCTCTCACCTTCTTATCACCTTTCGGTTCGGTAGAAGTAGAGCCAGTACCCCCTCCAGTAGTAGTGCGAGGTTTCTTAGTACTACGCGCAGTATTAGTCTCTACTGCGTTTCGCTCAGTGGGCTGGGTGTAGCTCGTGGTACTAAGTACTCTAGTAGAGGAATTGGTATGCTTGTGTACTATCTTCTCAAAGACAGACCAAGGCATAGATCGCAAATCACCATAGGCGATGATGTCATCATTGACTTTCTTAAAGAGGTTAGCTCCCAGAGTCTCCATCATCTGACAAATTAATAAATATTCGCCAGTATAGGTACGACCACCCATCCGAGTATTCATATGTGTCATATGAGCTAGAGTACCTCGAATAGTGGTATCGTTCGCAAAGAACTTGCGAGACTCTAGGAGTTCACGGTCACGTGCATCTTCAAAAAAGGTGTTAAGTATATTATCACGCAACTGGTGCCAGGGTAGGGCTTTCCAGTTGGGCTCATGAGCCTTCAAGATAGTTCGCCATTCACCTGGCTCACAGAAATGAATAAAGGCATTCATCATCTGCTTATCCTTAAGGCTGGCAGACTCCTTAAGTTGGTCGAAGGCCTTCAGTGTCTCCACTGTACTCTCATTAGTAGAGAAATCGACCTCAGCCTGCGCGTTACCTAGTTGCTTTATAAAGCTTGGTTCTAAGCGTTCATGAGGCTCATGCTCAATGCTACGGGCTGCTAGTGCCAAGATGGTGTCTATTCCCTTTCTCTTGTTATCGATTAGATAGCGAATGTTATCCGCTTTCCTATCGTCAAGGTCAGAGTCATTCAATAAACGGTCCTCAAGGACTTGCATACCAGAGCGTAACAGCCTGAGACGAGTATGCCTGGTTCTCACTTCCTCATCCTCAGGATTAGAGCGGGAACTCTCTAACGAGGTACTGGTGTAGCGATTGCCAAAATCGTGATTACCAGGGTTAGTTGGCAAATGAGGGTCGATATTACGAGGATGGTAAGCCTCATCGAGTTCCATACGATCATATCCTCTGACAGGGTTAGGTTTGTCAAGAGGATGGTCAATGGTAACATCAGAGCTATAGAGATTAAATTTTGAAATATTTCCTCTCACGCCAGTGGTAACTGGCTTAGTGGTAAACATACTGGCTGGTAAACCAGTAGGTCTCGGGTTCGAAACTCGGCCCGAATTTTTTCTTCTTCTTCGGTATAGGAAGAATATCAGCCAAGTGGGACACGATAGAGGGGTCCACAACTGCTGCTGCCGCTAGCTCCTTCAAGAGCGCTTCAGTGCGGTTCAATTGGCGTCGAGATTGAGAGGATCCAACCACTCGTTGTCGAGTTATGGCGTCCTCAGCTTCGGCCCCAAGATTTGAGCTGAATGGAATGGCTTCTCCATCGATGGCGAAACAATACTTCCTTTTCACTCCGGATTTGTGCTGGAGTGTCCTTTAGATGTGGAGTTATAATGTCCCCGACATTCGTATCCACGAATTTTCCAGCCTTTCGACGTTTATCCCCAATATTTGACGGCACGTGGTCAGGGGGCAAGCTGGGGTCCTGAGCTTCACTCCTAGGTGATACACGGACGCTGGCGAGCCTTTCCGCGGTAGTAGTTACCTCTTCTTCCAAGGCTTTAGGATCCGACGAGTCATCCTCAGAATAATCCTCTGTACCAACCTCAGAATTTGCTTCCCCAACAGTTTCCTCGGCAGGCTCAACTCCAGACAGGCTAGGTGTTTCCACAGGGACCTCAGGAACCTCGGCAGGCTTGGCAGGCTTAGAGCTAGCGGCTCCCTTGCCTTTAGAAGTACCCTTAGCCATAGTATTTGCTGGATAGTAAATCGATGTCAGACAGTCTAGAAGCAGTACACTACTGTAACTACTAAATAACTGAAAAATATGTAAACTTCGATGGAAATTACTAGGTTTCAAACTATATTAAACTAAAATACAATTTAGTCAGTTAGGATTTAGCAGTGGTAGCTTGTGTAAGAATGATCGGGACTGCCTCTTGTTAAGAGCCTAAATATCCTCAATCACACAGGGCGTACCTCTAGCTGTTCTTTATTGAATAATTTTCACTAGAAGTACTAAGTGTTCATGACCACATGCCTAATTTGTAGATAGACATAATAACGTAAGTCACGTTAATACATTAGCTGATATAAATAAAGTTCCATCTGAACAAAAGTTAAAAAAAGAAAAAGACTTATTGGATTTTGGAGATTGGCGGGAGGACCAAAATCTATAATTAGTAGTTCGGAGATTATAAAATTTAGTTTATAATATCCTACATCTACTAATGTCTCAAATAGGTCCAAGTAGATGAGTCATACCAAATACTCAGGCTATTGGAGCCATCAAAGTGAATTTAGAACACTTTGGAAATATTGGAAAAAGAGCTTGTACTAAATTATTTAAAATACAAATAAAACCAATGTATTATCTCAATTGATCTTGATATTTTAGACTGACCGGAGGCTGTATTTCTACAGAGTTGATGATTTCAAGGCTCAGGAAATTGACAATAATCACAATGATGGAGTGAATCATCCCCTCCTAATGCACAAGAACTACAAAATCAAATCATCAGTCTGACAGCAGAGGTACGACACCTAAAGCAAAAGCTGGAGGAAAATCAGGTTCATTACAATACTAGACAACAACAACAGCAAGGTTCTCTTAATAGATTACGTCGTGAATCGATAATTGAATCCAACCACAGGCGATTGCCCAGAGGCAGAACTAACAATAATAACCAAAACAATGCAGCAAATCAGCAAGCTGATACGAATGTACAGAGTTGCAATAATAATGCTGCTGGAGGAGGTGATGAAGGCCCAGCAGGTGGATATGCTGAAGTAGTCAAAGCCCCAAGAACATTGTGGCGTCTTTGGTTAGAATACGAGAGGCTTAGATGGAAATAAGCCTGCAAAGAACTTCACGAATTTGGAACGAGGAAAAATCAAGTCCGTATACAGTTTTCGAAATAACTTTTGGCGTGCAATGGTGAAGACCATCGATCGAGGACACACAGCCCGGGAAGCCATAGAAAAATTAGAAAATGCATACGGAGCTGCTTTATCAGTTTCTAGGATGTGTAGGGCTATATCTAGGGATAAAGACCTGGGAGCTGTTCAATAAATGGTGTAATCATGATTTCTGATCTTAAATTGCATGCGATTTTCATTTTCGGATTTAATTATGATTTCTTTTGTGTTTTTGTATTTTTTCTAAGTCTCAGAACCTTAGGCTCAAAACAAACAAGAAACCCTGGTATCCAATGACATGTCTTAATGTTCCTTCTATCTATTGGGTACTGGGAGTAGTACAGAGAGTCGTACAAATGGCGTACATTGGTACAGTATGACATAAACACTGACTGCACACAAATACTCAATCACACCACATTTCTACAACCGCCGTATGGTTAATTATTGAAATAAGCAAAAATGCTAAATGGTAACCGTTCTTTTGGAGGAATATTGTATTCAGCTATTATTTATTTCTCGGATCGTTACTTTACTTGAAACCTTTTTCTTTCTAAAGTGTCCTCTAGAAAGGTGCATTTCGTGTGCAATAGAAAGGGTGCGATTGATCAAAATTCACGAATGACTGGTGGCGGAGAGACCTAAGTTGTTCATAGGTCTCTTGATTGAAGCTATATTATTGTTGTAGAAATAATAACCTCTTTTCATCGGCCCTCAGACACAATTTAGGCGTGAGGGTACCCGTTACCAGACAGTTACCGACACCGGTTTCGGAAATGCAAAAAATCGTGTTGTTACATACTCGTTTACTAACTAAATATTTCGCCTTGTGAGGTCTCGAAGGATGAGTCATGACTCATGATGGACGAGTGACATTGGCTTTTCAGTTTTCCACTCTCGAATGTCGAAGCTCGAAAGATCACAGGAGTGAGGAGTCAAGACTCAAAAGTATCTGTCGTGCGCGGTTACGTATGTATGGACTGAAATACGAGGTTTATTTGTGATATAATATATGTATTATATGTGTTTATATGTATATTGTACTTATGATAAGAGGTCTAACAGGGACAGATATGTATGTATATATGCACTGGACTTGTGATAGAAGTCTATCAGTGTCACATATGTATGTATGTATTAAGGTGTGTCTTCAGACTATAGTGTGACACACGCCCGTTGAGGCTATGATTGGTATTTCCACATTTCCACTATGAGCCTACGGAGATCCGATATCTGTTTGGAAAGACACATGCATATAATGTGATGATTCATTTGCGAGCATGGAGGTTGATCTACCCAACCATATCACAAAGGCTCTCAGAGCTGGTAAGTGGCCTGTTTCAATTACACGTTTCGATATTTCGTGCTAGATTGAGCAGATTGCAAGCATTGAATAGCAAAGTTGGGGGTGGGATATAACCTCCCCATACTGTAATACGAATCTGCATCGGATGCTGTTGTAAATTCACGATATATGTGCAAGCGACATAACTTCGATGATAAGGACTTGGTTTGAATATATCGATTACAGTGTGCCAAGTTGTCTGTATAGTCTGCATACGTTAGTGCATCCGCCTATATATTGGAAGTACTTACCGCGAATCGCACCACACCACGAAGGACACTTTTCTCACTCCAAGAATATGCTGTGCACGATTGCAGTTGGAAGTTTTGCACTCCAGGCCCACTATCAGATCCATATTTCTGCACATTCTATTGTTAGGAATCTCACAAAGATGCGTGCATGACGGTGTGTATACCTAACTACTGTATGCATTCACTATTAATGTTGATTGAACATAAGCAGTCCAGTTGCGATATGCTGAGGATATTATCGTGCTGAGCGGACCGGAGATTCAACGCCGCACTGGCTTGAGCAGTATGTGTTCTATCACTAGTGGGCCATACTTTAACTCACAGTTCTACTTTGCAGTGTCCTCTGGTCAATCTCACTCAGGCGCGCTTATGTATTTCAGTTGTGCTGCACTATATTGAAGAGATAGTGTTGGACTCATGTGTGTGTATTGATTTGTAACTTTAACCAGCTAGCATGCATTCACGTAGTGTTTTCATATTCGCATCTTAGAGACGTACACATAATATGGAGTAAGTTCTCTACCGTTATATAGTATGTAGATCAGCTGGTTTATTTGTACTACTTATTTAGTTATTTACACTTTTTATTCATGTGAACCTTGTTTCATATATTTCATTTATTATACACTTACCAATATTCAATGTCAATAAATATCGTGTTTAGGCGTAAATATGAAGCTACCCGGTCTTCGCGTATGCGCAGCTGCGTTTGATTTTTGCATATACGTAGTTACATCTGATCTTTGCATGTATGTAATTGCAACTGGTCTGTGTATAGATGCAGTTACCATATATGTAGTTACGTCTGATCGTTGCATATATGTAGTTATATATGTAGTTTTCATGTGTAGTTACTATATATGTGGTGACTATATATGTAGTTACCATATATATTGTTTCCTTTGATCTTTGCATGTAGGTAGTTACCTCTGGTCTTTGCATGTATGTAGTTACCTCTGGTCTTTGCATTTATATAGTTACCTCTGATCTTTGCATGTATGCAGTTACCTCTGATCTTTGCATGTATGTAGTTACCTCTGATCTTTGCATGTATGTTAAGTCTGGTCATTGCATGTATGTAGTTACCTCTGGTCTTTGCATATATATAGTTACCTCTGGTCTTTGCATGTAGGTAGTTACCTCTGGTCTTTGCATGTATGTAGTTACCTCTGGTCTTTGCATTTATATAGTTACCTCTGATCTTTGCATGTATGCAGTTACCTCTGATCTTTGCATGTATGTAGTTACCTCTGATCTTTGCATGTATGTTAAGTCTGGTCATTGCATGTATGTAGTTACCTCTGATCTTTGCATATATGTAGTTACCTCTGGTCTTTGCATGTATGTAGTTACCTCTGGTCTTTGCATGTATGTAGTTACCTCTTATCGTTGCATGTATGAAATTACCTCTGATCATTGCATGTATGTAGTTACTTCTGATCTTTGCATGTATGTAGTTACCTCTGATCTTGGCTTATATTAAGGACGTTGGGGTAGAGCTGTTGGCTGCTCGCAAGAATGCAGAGTCGTCACAGTGTGGCCGTATCTTCATTAGTGTATAATCGACACGTGTCATGCCTAAGAGTGTTTATTTCCGTTCCGTACACTCACATCCATGTGCACGTAACACACCTGTCAATACATGTCTGGTGAGAGATATGCACAACATAACAACATGTTCACCTCTGATTTTCGCAGAGGGAGACGCGGATATGGCGCTATTACTCAGTTGCAGTCGAGTGTATCCCCTGTCACATCGCACCGCCGCAGTGGCACTGCACAGCTCCGATAGTCCATGGCAACGCTACCAACCAGTGCAGGACTTATCCATCTGCTATAAGTATGTGTGTATGTGGGTTTTTAACAATCCTATCCTCTGCTATATATATATATATATATATATATACATATATATATATATATATATATATATGTATATGGACACACACACACGTACATCACATATCATATATATATATATATATATATACATATATATATATGCATATATACATTCATACATACATACATACATACATACATATATATATATATATATATATATATATATATATATATATATATATATATATATATATATATATATATATATATATATATATATATATATATATATATATATATATATATATATATATATATATATATATATATATATATATATATTATTATGTGCGATTGACCTATTCGGCTGCTATATGTATGTATGTATGTGCGTACGACATATACTACATGTGAACTACCCCGTCTGTGGCATTTCTAACAACAATGGATACTATAGTTATCTGCATGAGCACCGACCTCTTCTGGGTATGAATAGCTTCCTATTCTAAGCAGTACAGCACACCAGCTATCTAGAAAACTCGTTCGCCAATCATTAAACAGACTGGGGCACCTTGCACAGATCAAGCGGTAAGCGGTCGGTCGTATCCGCAGAGACGGAGGGGTCTCAGCCCACGAAGCAACGGAAGCTGTTCCACTGGGACAGAGACAGTAGACCCTCTGGCATACACGAACACGTGACTAAACGCACTCGCCTTACGCTGGGTTGTGCCGTGCTGGATTCGTATTTCGGGGGCGGGTTATTGGTGGTATGTTTGCACGTGCGAGCTTCTTTCTATCAAGTAGCATGTGAGCTCCCATTCCACACCTGCAGGGCATGCGTAGGAGCGTAGACATATTCGTCTGTTGTGCGGAGTGTACTGTATGTCTTGAGTTGTTGTGAGTCGTTTGTTGCCTTGAGTTGTTGTGAGTCGTTTGCTGTCTTGAGTTGTTGTGAGTCGTTTGTTGTGAGGAGTGGACTGTATGTCTTCAGTTGTTGTGAGTCGTTTGTTGGGTGGAGTGGACTGTATGTCTTGAGTTGTTGTGAGTCGTTTGTTGTGTAGAGTGGACTGTATGTCTTGAGTTGTTGTGAGTTGTTTATTGTGCGTAGTGGACTGTATGTCTTGAGTTGTTGTGAGTCGTTTGTTGGGTGGAGTGGACTGTATGTCTTGAGTTGTTGTGAGTCGTTTGTTGTGTAGAGTGGACTGTATGTCTTGAGTTGTTGTGAGTTGTTTATTGTGCGTAGTGGACTGTATGTCTTGAGTTGTTGTGAGTCGTTTATTGTGTGGAGTGGACTGTATGTCTTGAGTTGTTGTGAGTCGCTCGTTGTGTGGAGTGGACTGTATGTCTTGAGTTGTTGTGGGTCCTTTGTTGTGCGGAGTGGATTACATGTATTGAGTTACTGGGTGTTGGAAGCGACCTTGCTTTTGGCTTTCTGCATTGTGGGTGGTGCGTTTGGTCATTGGTTGTGCACGGCGAAGGTTGCGTGGCGATGTAGTGTGCTTTGTTGATGTCTTGGGGATGGGGTGTGCTTTTGAATCGATAAGCATACACCCGAGCTCAATTAAATCGTGTAGTGGTGGCTTGGTGGTTATATTCGTGCTAACGCATATGCCGTTGAGGTGTAGGTAAACGACTTTTAACGTTGCATTCTACTGAGTTATGAGATGAGTTCGTCATAAACGTTTCTATAATATATTTTCCGGTGTATTTTTTTTTGTTTCATCGCCTCTGTCTGTATAGCATATCCCAGCTGTGCCTAACAATAGTCTTGCCAATAATATCACCATTATGAGAGGGTATGCATGTTTTTATTGGTCCAGAAAACAATCTGCGAAGATTTGATTGGTAGTTGATGAGCACGACCCGTGGGCCGAATTTGAGTGGGATAGGCACCTAAGTTGCTCTGTGTCTGCATAGTTAGACTGGCTCCAATGGGTACGCTCCCTATGCTTGTGTATTCACGGAGTGGTGCTCGTATACCTTATATATCTGAGCTGCAAAGATATAGCGATAGCTATTGCTTTACCTACCCGCACCCATCCAGCCCGCGTGTGCATGTATGTACACCTTATATATCTGAGATACATAGCTATAGCCATAGCTATTGCTCTACCTACCCACACTCGTCCAGCCCGCGCGTGCATGTATGTACACCTTATATTTTTGAGATACTTAGCTATAGCCATAGCTGTTGCCCTACCTACCCACATCCGTCCAGCCCGTGTAGGCATGTATGTACACCTTGTCGAAATGTTCACATACGCATTAATTAATCGCAGGACGTGTCTGTCTGTTGCGTTCTGCCCATCAGCCAGGGGTGACTGAAATCACAGGCGACAGCTCCAGCGGCAAGACACAGTGGGCATTGCAGTTGTGCCTTACCTGCCAGCTACCACGCAGCAGTGGCGGATTGGATGCAGGTGTGTGTGTATGAGGCATGCATCAGCAAGGTGAATGTATTGTATAGTCAAATAGTGTGCCTGTAGTGAAGTGTGTGTATGTGAGGCATGCATAAGCAAGGACTATGTAATGTATAGTCAAATAGTGTGCCTGTAGGGAAGTGTGTGTATGTGAGGCATGCATCAGCAAGGTGTATGTAATGTATAGTCCAACAGTGTGCCTGTAGTGAAGTGTGTGTGTGAGGCATGCATCAGCAAGGTCTATGTAATATATAGTCCGCCAGTGTGCCTGTAGCGAATGTAGTGTGTGATATGTAGTATGTATAGAGTACCGTTGAAGGCATTCGTAGCGAGACGTGCCTGTGGACGGGGTTGGTGTGTGTGTAAGCGTACCCCTTCAAGCATGTTTAGATGGACCAACACATGGTTATTGCTTAACACATTTAGTACGTGTTTGTTGTTGGTGTTCGTGACGCGCACATACTCAGGCCCAAATGTATGCATCAGTCGGATACGAGTCACACCTACGAAGTAGAACCCTAGATGTCAAACCTACGAACTAGAACTCTAGATGTCGAACCTACGAACTAGAACCCTAGATGTCAAATCCACGAACTAGAACTCTAGATGTCAAACCCACGAACTAGAACCCTAGATACTCACAAACAGGTGCCAAACTCCCTGCGCTGACCCACCATGCCATCATCCTCATCCTGCCCCCTCTAGGAGCCCTCTACATCAGCACTGAGGCAGCGTTCCCCACCAAACGACTGGCGGACATGTCCACCCACGCCAGTGCACGGTACAACGCCGCCTCAGACACCGACTGGGGGGCGCAGGTGTATGTGGAAAGTGTCAGAGACTTGCCTGCGCTCTTAGCCACCTTGCGCACACGGGTGCCAGCTCTGATCCGCTCGCGACAGGTGTGTTTGTGTGTGTGTGTGTGTGTGTGTAGGTGCGTATATATATGTGTGTGTGTGTGTGTGTGTGTGTGTGTGTGTGTAGGTGTGTATATATGTGTGTGTGTGTTTGTGTGTGTGTGCATGCAGTCGACAAGGCCGACTTTGGGCTTTGCTTCTCCCTTGTGTGTAGACATCGGATGCTCGTTAAAACGCATTGGCGAGTGTGCTATATTTCTCATCAGTGACACGTACGGATACATAAACGGAATGTCGTTGATGAAGACAGCTACTCACAGAGTGGTGCCGTAGACCCTACTTCATCTGTCTCTATTTGGACATAACATGCAGCGTGTGCTATGTGTATGCTATTGATGAGTATGTTTGTACCTGTGGATGGGTGTATATGTCACAGGCTGGACTAAAACAACACTGTCGGAGTGTGTTCGGAGGGCCATCGCAACTACCGGGCTCGTATAGTCAGACCCACAACTTGACTGCAGCGTCATCACATACTCACAACCTTGTACCATAGCTTTCTGTCTAAGTTAGAAGGTTATGCTTATACCCTGATCCACCATATGGGCGGATTGATAGAGGCCTGTTTCTGTGCTAGAGTCGAGGTTGCTTGAATTCGTTCAGTGTTTCATATGACAGATAAGGGCTGATTGAAACACAACGAGTGCTTTCTCGGACAATGTTAGTGTTCGGGGTTTCGGTTTCAGGGTTCAGGGTTCAGCACCAGTAACATATCCTTCGTATTTCAATTTCAGGTGAAGCTCATCGTAATCGATTCAGTGACCTCTGTCTTCCGCGGCAACAGTGGGAGAGAAAGGTGTGTGCGTCTACTAGTCGGTCTGCTGGGACGTGTGTAGGTGTAGGTGTCTGTGTGTGCTGCGTGTGGTGCCGGATGAGAGTTAGTAATGGTTTGATGTGTTCATGGGGTGAAGTGAATTGAATTACTCCGGCGCTGTCCCGACACATATAGGTGGTTACCTTGCACAGGTAGCATTAAGTAGATGAAAATTACTCAGGTACTTACATTGATATATGTCGTATTGTTTTATACCTACAGTTACACCTTTAATACTCTTCTCACCCGCCACTACTTATTCCTGGTACAGCGGTGGTTCTGGGAGGGCTATAAAAAGGGCCGATGGCATCTTCCAGCTCGGCCTAGCATTGAACACTCTCGTCGATCAAATGGGGGTAGCCATTGTGTGTATCAATCAGGTAGGCAAATGGGGGTAGCCATTGTGTGTATCAATCAGGTACTCAAATGGAGGTAGCCATTGTGTGTATCAATCAGGTAGCTACGACGGTGGATGGGCAAGAGAGCATATGCCGAACTTTCGTAATGCAGATAGTGGAGTGAGTGAGTGTATGTTTATAGTAGGACTCAGGTTGGTGTTTAAACCCGTTAGTAAAGTCAGTGACTGGGATGTAGGTAGGCTGATGGTAAGCAAGGAGTAGGTGGATTTTTAGTTCAATTGACTGGCAGAGAGATGTGTATGTAAGCACACCCTGTCCTGTGAAGCACAGGACTATAGCACTTTTGATACCCCTGTGCTGTATCTGCGTTTTGGGGGGTGGGGGGGTGGTAGGTACATTTGTTCTAGGGCTTAGAGTTTTTTGGTGATGTAAAGGGATTGAATAGCGTCTTCATAGACATCATTGTACATCATGACATCCTGATGGTCATTGATAGATATCATGTTTATATGTATATTTAATGGCACTAGCATAGCACAGTCACTGACAGATATCACGTTTATATGTATATTCAGTGGCACTAGCATAGCACGCCATGATCTCCTGGCCGATTCCACACAGATGACAGAATAGGCATATCTCTATTGCACACACATCGATACACAAATTATTCACATACACAAGTGAGCAATATACAAGTACCTTTCATTCGGTACGTATTACCTTTCATTCGTACGGTTCGATATACTAACGCCTCTTATTCGTACGTAGGAGTATACTAACGTCTCTCATTTGTACGTTTTGATATGTTAGCCCCCCATTCGTACGTAGTCGTATACTAACGGCACATGTTCGTAGTTTCAATACATGAACACCTCTCATTCTTACGTTTCAATATACTAACGCCTTTCGTTCGTACGGTTCAATATACAAAAGGTTACCGCCGCAATCAGTGATGGCGACACATTCAGCGCCTCCAACCCCTTCGATGACGCCAACAGATCAAAACCAGGTGTGTGTTAAGCCCTAAAACCAGGTGTGTGTTAAAGCCTTAAAACCAGGTGCATGTTAAACCCTACTACCAGGTGTGTGTGTGTGGGGAACATCTCGTTGTGTTTTTTGCGAAGTCAGATTACAGTTGAACACCTACATCAACCAGCTTACAGTGAGCCAAAGTTTACGGCGATTTGGAGGTGATTTCAGACTAGGTGTGATAGTGTTACTATCTAGAAGTTACCTACCTTATAAAACGCCGACTTTTTGCATTATTTTGGATCGATTTCATAAAATTCGGGTTCGCGCTTAGCCTCTAGCCTCGCCTCACTATATATTCGACTATTCTACTAACCTCATTCTGGTGTACGCCAGATTTTATAAAATTCGGGTTCGCGCTTAGCCTCTAGCCTAGCCTCTATCCTAGCCTCTAGCCTCGCCTCACTATATATTCGACTATTCTACTGACCCCACTCTGGTGTACGCCAGACGGGGCTCGCTATATCATGAACACACACTCAACACTCACCTCTACCACTCTCCGAGCGCCCGTCAGCCGGAACTAGTCACTGCCGCACGTTATACGACTGCTTATGTCTGACGTCTAGAAAGGCCTGTGTAGCACACCTCACGTACACACACGATCACGACCCAATCAGTATCAAGCAAACATTTATGACTCACCCCTCATATCTTGTACCATCCCCGTGCACATCATATCTGCAGCCTTGGGATTGTTGTGGTCGCACATGATTCGGCAGCGCATTGTGTTGTCGCGTCGAGACCGCGGCACACGCTCCTACCTACCGCTACTGCCCAGATACGACATACAGCTAGCGGATAGCACACGCACACAAACACGTGTACACACACTCATACCCACACCCACACACCCACACACACGTTCGATAAAGCTCCACCGCACACTATCCGGTTCTGCGGGAACATCCGCAGACGACTCGCAGTGCACGGTTGAGATTGTGGGGTGTCCACTGAGTCCGACACTATCCGTTAGTGCACTCGTTTCCAGCGAAGCGGGTGCAGAGGGTTATCCTCCGAATAGCCGTGTCAATATCAGAGACGCACAGGTGGTGCTTGCGCCGCATTTGGCGATGGGCAGAGCCGAGTTCGTCATATCGCACGAGGGCATACACGGGTATGTGTGCACCCCCGATCAAACATAGGGCAACACGTGATATGAGGGGATTGGTGGTGTCCTATACTATGGATACTCATGCACCAATGACGTGTAAATGAAGCTCCGGATGTGCTATGTATCAAGCAAGAGGGAATGTGGATAACTATTGTACTGTACACAGAGCATAGCGTGAAAAAAGAGCATTTCAAAATCATATTTTGAAAAGTTCCATCTTAAAATTTTTAATATGCTTTTATTTCTTTATTGATCTTTCTTATGCACTTAATTTGGACCTACATTTTGGACTTGTTGGAATGTATTTGTCTACTAACCTGAACAGTTCAGGCATTTGTAGTGAATTGATCACGTACACCGAGCCATCCCTAAAATCGTAGTGCAAAACAGTTGGTGCGCTTCCGCTTACGTAACGGCGTGGATGTTTCATCTGATTGCACATGATCAATGTCAGCCATCTCGGACCAACTTATCCTGTACTGCAAACTCCCGTCGTCATTTGACAAGATAACCACTCCATACTCATCGGCACTAACTAGAATGGCCGCACGGCGCTGGACCTTGACAGAGTAGCCTCCCACTGCTTTCCTACTCCTCGCAATACCCGCTACACAATATCCTCTGTTGCCAGGATAGAACGTTAGTATGTCCATTAGTACCTTGAGATCAACCTCTGGGCCACGAGCTTCCACGGTTGGCCTGCACAGTTCCCCATGTGGTTGTGATGTAGTGCTGTCAATGCTTGTGTGAGAGAAGGGACCGAATGGATCGGTGGTGCCGTCTTCACTTCCCAGATTATCTATGCTGATTGCAATGGAGTGATAAACTGGTCTGAGTGTCGACTTATCAAGTTTTGGGATCATTTAATCAGGTCCCTTAGCGGATTCCCGTAAGTTTGGTATTGTTGGCCAACTTGGTTTATCATAATGTGTGATGTATTCAAGAAGTTGCGATTGTGACAAAAGTTGAGTCATCCACGCCGTTAGGTAAGCGGAAGCGCACTAACTATCTTGCACTACGATTAAAGGATGGCTCGGTATACGTAATCAAGTCACTACAAACGCCTGAACTGTTCAGGTTAGTAGACAAATACATCCCAACAGGTCCAAAATGTAAGTCCAAATTAAGTGCGTAAGAAAGATCAATAAAGAAATAAAAGCATATTAAAAAATTTTAAGATGGAACTTTTCAAAATATGATTTTGAAATGCTCTTTTTTCACGCTATGCTCTGTGTACAGTACAATAGTTATCCACATTCCCTCCCTAGGTCTGTGTATTCTATTTATCTATAGGATGTAGACAAGAGTTCGGATGTTCATAGCGGCTCCTACTCTTCTCATGGTATTACTATCATTTTTACATCGGCCACGACTACATTTCTCCTTTGGTGTATGTGGGCTTCGCCAGCAGCGATTTGTTTCCTTTAGTCGACGAGTAGGATGCCATATCTAATATATTTGAACATTGTTTCAGTTATTTCACTGACTTGAACAAATATACGTACGAATATAAACAAAAGTCTTGTATAGCACACCTCGCGTACTCACACCATCACGACCCAACCAGCATCAAGAAAGCACCCATAACTCATTCATTCCTCATATCTTGTACCATTCCCATTCACATCACATCTGCAGCCTTGGGATTGTTGTGGTCGCACATGATTCGGCAGCGCATTGGGTTGTCGCGTCGAGTCCGCGGCACACAGAATAAGAGTAAAATTCTTCTGGTATGTATGGGAACAAGAGAAAGCATACAAAAAGTTTGAAAAAAAATATTCTATATACATCGTCCTTTTAAACCCGCCCCCCCCCCCCCCCCCAATCTGAAATTCCCAAGGGCTCAAAGACCTAAGTCTCTAACTGGCAATTTGAGTTTGGCACTCTGACTATGCAGTATTCAGTGACAGCAATCAGTATTCATTCTATTGCCATAGGAAGCGGTAATCATTGGTCTATAAGTTTACTCTTAGTTCTTAAGAGGAAGTCGTTCAGTAGTGAAATCCAATGCATCCGTTCTTCTATGTAGCCATATACTCTCGGGGGAAATAAAATACTCTGAAGCTCTGAGATATGTAAATTCTCAAAAACAAAACGAGATTCGGCTGCTATAGAGTAATCTTTAGAGTATAGAGTATAGTCTCAGTTAGTGTTTTGCGGTTGGCGGTAGATTTTTGGTTGTTTATATACCTGTTTTTATAATTAAAATCCAAATTCAATTTGGTATACAGGGACTCGTCAAATTGCCAAGCGTCCTGAAATCAAATGTATATAATATTGTTTTGAAATAATAATATTTTTTTTATCAAACGAGTCGTGTAAATAAATATGTACTAAATATATGCAGTATGTAGCACAGATAATTAATTATTTCTAGACATTTTTCAAATCAAAGACTACAAGCACTCTTCAAAATTAATATGAAGAAAAACAAAGGTCTATGGCTATGAGTATATGAGTATATGTAGTACAGTCCGAAAATTGGAAATTAGAGGATACGTAAAAAGCGGAAAGCCATACCTCGAATGGTCATTCATAATAGTTATAAGTTCCATGGCCCCTGGATTTGGAACTCTGCTGAATTTACGATTTCCGCTACGACAGGCCCGGTGACTCTTTCCTTGTTATATAAATAGATTTTTATTTGTGCCTCGCTTCAATTTCTTATCAATATATACTATTTACAATATCAGTCAGCAGTATTAAATTTAGGTGAATAATCACGTACTTCTCCATCCACTACGCTATATTATCGTACTCTTCTTGCAGTGCTACTGCCCCACCCTCTGCAGTAAGATAGCGAATATCATTATTAGAGCGTATCTCAGCTAGTAGTAAATTTCTTCGGTCCCCAACCAAATCGCGTTTGTTGTACTCTACCGCTTTATTGTCTAAGAGATAGTTGATATGCGGTCCTGATGCATCCAAAACAAAACGCCCACGATGTACCTAGATCGCGTGCTAGAACTAGCTTGTTACGTAAAAGAGCCACTGCTATTCCGGAAGATGTGCAACTATAACGTTCTTTTAGCTCCCTCTTCAATTCATCACCCTTCATGAGCGACACATCAACCCAATTTCTATTGTTGTCGGTAAGTTCGCCATTTGCCGATCGTTGTAAATTCTCTGCCCTATTTCGTCTAGCGCAATTGATCTTAGCCTTCTTCGTAGACTTCCGTGATAAATACAATCTGTTCATACATTTGACCATATTATTTGCTCCGATGTCGTCGGAAGAAACCTGGTTTCTGCTCGCGGTACTTACTCGAAAGTGGGTTTAGAAAGAAAAACAATAAAAGTTTAAAACTGCCTTCTGAAAATTAAACAGCCAATCGTGTAATCGCCTCCAGTATTTGCCCTTTTATAAAAATATTGGCTACAATTGATGTATATTGGGAAACTGATCGACCTTTTCTCAACAGTTATGAGTTGAATTCATAGACCAATGAAAATCAATGTCTATGGCAATATACTTTTGGACTAGTGACTATGTACATGTATAAATGCTATTTTGTTTTTTAAAAAATGAAAGGAATCAAACATATATTTTTTTAAAAATGAAAACAACACTTGTGTATTTAGTTAGTATTATACTAATAAATATATATGTAATATGTACCAGTACAGAAAGGTTTTACTCCTGTTCTCATATCAGAGCAATTTAAAAAAAATAGTCGGATAATAGTCCAATAATCGACTGTACTGACCATACGGGCCAAGACTCAAATTGTGCCCATTGTTTGTGGAAATATGGAAATATAGATAAAATTTGGATATGTATTTAGGAACTAGCTTTGGGAAGCCCAATGTTCAAGTTTGGCTTATGGGTCAAGACTTCAAATATGTGCCCATTGTGGAATTTCCCTGGAAATATGGCAATTAAAATAGAAATTGGATATGTATTAACGCCTCTGCATGTATAGAAACTCAAAAACCTTTGGAAGCCTAATGTTCAAGTTTGGGATGCTGTGTATATATATAGTGTAGAGACCCTACTTTTTTTACAATCGCAACTTCTTGAATACATCACACATTATGATAAACCAAGTTGGCCAACAATACCAAACTTACGGGAATCCGCTAAGGGACCTGATTAAGCGATCCCAAAAACTTGATAAGTCGACACTCAGACCAGTTTATCACTCCAATGCAATCAGCATAGATAGTCTGGGAAGTGAAGACGGCACCACCGATCCATTCGGTCCTATCTCTCACACAAGCATTGACAGCACTACATCACAACCACATGGGGAACTTTGCAGGCCAACCGTGGATACTCGTGGCCCAGAGGTTGATCCCAAGGTACTAATGAACACACTACCGTTCTATCCTGGCTACAGGGGATACTGTGTAGCGGGCATCGCGAGGAGTAGGAAAGCAGTGGGAGGCTACTCTGTCAAGGTCCAGCGCCGTACAGCCATCCTCGTTAGTGCCGATGAGTATGGAGTGGTTATCTTGTCAAATGACGACGGGAGCTTACAGTACAGGATAAGTTGGTCCGAGATGGCTGACATTGATCATGTGCACACAGATGAAACATCCACGCCGTTACGTAAGCGGAAGCGCACCAACTATCTTGCACTACGATTAAAGAATGGCTCGGTATACGTGATCAATTCATTACAAACGCCTGAACTGTTCAAGTTAGTAGACAAATACATTCCAACAGGACCAAAATGTAGGTCCAAATTATGTGCATAAAAAAGAACAATAAAGAAAAGAGAAAGATATATTTTACTTTTATAGATGGAACTTCTCAAAATATGTGATGCCAATTTATTTTTCAGTTCAGCACGCTATGCATTCTAGAAAGAAAAATAGTTGTCGTCACATTCAAATGCTCTAGGTCTGGGCTTGCTATATATCTGTAGGATGTAGATACGAGTTCGGATGCGCATGGCGGCTTCTTGTTTTCTCATGTACTATTATCATTTGTTTTAGGGTTTTAGGGTTTAGAAATTATGCAACAAGGTCCTCCAGAGTCCCATACCCTGGGCACTGGCAATGCAACCGTCTACGAAATCCAGCACATAACACGGGTTCCCAGAATCGGACTGTACACCTCCGAATACTAGACCAGTGTCTGTTTATAATAGAGAGTACTAGTATACAGTACACACTACCGCAATTGAACAGTGTGGCACTTCTAGTATCAGACTAGTGCCTATGTGTTCCAGCAGCGGGACTCGTTCATCTGTTGGTTATACCACTTTTTCGACACCTCGGATTCGTTCTAGTCTGTAACTGGAGACACAAGTCCAATGTCTGCGATATACGCGCCCGATAGATACAAAGCATTTCATGGTGGGTAGAAATACTGTCCGATAACTCAGCCGCAGAGGTTCTAATAGTCATCAGTTGATACCACACCTTCTAACTGAAGCCACGCCAGTTTTACTTAAGTTCCGGAATCGAAAGCTAGCCAACGGGCAGAAACAAAGCCAGCTACACACTACAAAGTCACACTACGAAGTCTTCTTGAGTATTCAGAGTCTTGTCAGGGTAAGGAAGGTAAACAGGACCGGCCCTATTAATCTTTGTGAGGACAGGTCTGAATTCTCGCAATGAATATTTGTAATATATATATATATATATATATATATATCTTTCATTCGTACGGTTCTATATACTAACGCCTCTTATTCGTACGTAGGAGTATACTAACGTCTCTCATTTGTACGTTTTGATATGTTAGCCCCCCATTCGTACGTAGTCGTATACTAACGGCACATGTTCGTAGTTTCAATACATGAACACCTCTCATTCTTACGTTTCAATATACTAACGCCTTTCGTTCGTACGGTTCAATATACAAAAGGTTACCGCCGCAATCAGTGATGGCGACACATTCAGCGCCTCCAACCCCTTCGATGACGCCAACAGATCAAAACCAGGTGTGTGTTAAGCCCTAAAACCAGGTGTGTGTTAAAGCCTTAAAACCAGGTGCATGTTAAACCCTACTACCAGGTGTGTGTGTGTGGGGAACATCTCGTTGTGTTGTTTGCGAAGTCAGATTACAGTTGAACACCTACATCAACCAGCTTACAGTGAGCCAAAGTTTACGGCGATTTGGAGGTGATTTCAGACTAGGTGTGATAGTGTTACTATCTAGAAGTTACCTACCTTATAAAACGCCGACTTTTTGCATTATTTTGGATCGATTTCATAAAATTCGGGTTCGCGCTTAGCCTCTAGCCTCGCCTCACTATATATTCGACTATTCTACTAACTTCATTCTGGTGTACGCCAGATTTTATAAAATTCGGGTTCGCGCTTAGCCTCTAGCCTAGCCTCTATCCTAGCCTCTAGCCTCGCCTCACTATATATTCGACTATTCTACTGACCCCACTCTGGTGTACGCCAGACGGGGCTCGCTATATCATGAACACACACTCAACACTCACCTCTACCACTCTCCGAGCGCCCGTCAGCCGGAACTAGTCACTGCCGCACGTTATACGACTGCTTATGTCTGACGTCTAGAAAGGCCTGTGTAGCACACCTCACGTACACACACGATCACGACCCAATCAGTATCAAGCAAACATTTATGACTCACCCCTCATATCTTGTACCATCCCCGTGCACATCATATCTGCAGCCTTGGGATTGTTGTGGTCGCACATGATTCGGCAGCGCATTGTGTTGTCGCGTCGAGACCGCGGCACACGCTCCTACCTACCGCTACTGCCCAGATACGACATACAGCTAGCGGATAGCACACGCACACAAACACGTGTACACACACTCATACCCACACCCACACACCCACACACACGTTCGATAAAGCTCCACCGCACACTATCCGGTTCTGCGGGAACATCCGCAGACGACTCGCAGTGCACGGTTGAGATTGTGGGGTGTCCACTGAGTCCGACACTATCCGTTAGTGCACTCGTTTCCAGCGAAGCGGGTGCAGAGGGTTATCCTCCGAATAGCCGTGTCAATATCAGAGACGCACAGGTGGTGCTTGCGCCGCATTTGGCGATGGGCAGAGCCGAGTTCGTCATATCGCACGAGGGCATACACGGGTATGTGTGCACCCCCCGATCAAACATAGGGCAACACGTGATATGAGGGGATTGGTGGTGTCCTATACTATGGATACTCATGCACCAATGACGTGTAAATGAAGCTCCGGATGTGCTATGTATCAAGCAAACGGCAGGCAGTTGAGAGGTGTACCGAATATCTGCCTAACGGCTGCAACAGGGTAAAATGTTGGTAATGGATGCTTGAGTAAATAGTAACCCTCAAACAAACGAGGCACAAACGCCGGACATGGTCTAGGACACATCTCACGAGTAACAGGGCTTGAAGATGGTGTATTACACTGCGAGCGCACCATAAGCAGGCCAGCAATACACACGGCAAGAGGGTCGAAGACACGGTTCGTAGCGACGCATACGTATGTAGTGACTGCATACGTATGTGGCATATCAGGATTACACACACCGCGTGAAAGGGCCCTGGACATAAACATATGTATGACATATAACGATTGCACACACAGTGTAATATGTACACACGCGTCAAACAAACGCGGCAATAACGGGGCGTACAACGACTCGCGTAGTATACTGGGATCGAATGATGATCGATTATGTGGTGGGAAAGGACATGACATAAGACATACGATACACACTTCCATGACATATGGCGATTGCATACGTAGTGCACTACAGACAGGTACGGGCCAACAGAAGCATCGACAACTTGGCACACATAGCGACTACACACTTAGTGTTTTGGAGATAGACATCGGCAACGGAAACGCCAGCAACGTGGGTCTCAACAAATATGTGCATCCGAATTTGTAACTACAACCTATAAATATATATCAGGCACAGTCATAGAGCAGAACCATTTGAAGGTGACGATAGCTGTGGTTACCTCTACAGAGCATAACGTGCTAAATTAAAACAAAAAAATGACACTATCTTTAAATTCAAGTAAATGTTTTCTATCTCTGTATTGATCTTTCTTATGCACTTAATTTGGACCTACATTTTGGACTTGTTGGAATGTATTTGTCTACTAACCTGAACAGTTCAGGCATTTGTAGTGAATTGATCACGTACACCGAGCCATCCCTAAAATCGTAGTGCAAAACAGTTGGTGCGCTTCCGCTTACGTAACGGCGTGGATGTTTCATCTGATTGCACATGATCAATGTCAGCCATCTCGGACCAACTTATCCTGTACTGCAAACTCCCGTCGTCATTTGACAAGATAACCACTCCATACTCATCGGCACTAACTAGAATGGCCGCACGGCGCTGGACCTTGACAGAGTAGCCTCCCACTGCTTTCCTACTCCTCGCAATACCCGCTACACAATATCCTCTGTTGCCAGGATAGAACGTTAGTATGTCCATTAGTACCTTGAGATCAACCTCTGGGCCACGAGCTTCCACGGTTGGCCTGCACAGTTCCCCATGTGGTTGTGATGTAGTGCTGTCAATGCTTGTGTGAGAGAAGGGACCGAATGGATCGGTGGTGCCGTCTTCACTTCCCAGATTATCTATGCTGATTGCAATGGAGTGATAAACTGGTCTGAGTGTCGACTTATCAAGTTTTGGGATCATTTAATCAGGTCCCTTAGCGGATTCCCGTAAGTTTGGTATTGTTGGCCAACTTGGTTTATCATAATGTGTGATGTATTCAAGAAGTTGCGATTGTGACAAAAGTTGAGTCATCCACGCCGTTAGGTAAGCGGAAGCGCACTAACTATCTTGCACTACGATTAAAGGATGGCTCGGTATACGTAATCAAGTCACTACAAACGCCTGAACTGTTCAGGTTAGTAGACAAATACATCCCAACAGGTCCAAAATGTAAGTCCAAATTAAGTGCGTAAGAAAGATCAATAAAGAAATAAAAGCATATTAAAAATTTTAAGATGGAACTTTTCAAAATATGATTTTGAAATGCTCTTTTTCACGCTATGCTCTGTGTACAGTACAATAGTTATCCACATTCCCTCCCTAGGTCTGTGTATTCTATTTATCTATAGGATGTAGATAAGAGTTCGGATGTTCATAGCGGCTCCTACTCTTCTCATGGTATTACTATCATTTACCATCGGCCACGACTACATTTCTCCTTTGGTGTATGTGGGCTTCGCCAGCAGCGATTTGTTTCCTTTAGTCGACGAGTAGGATGCCATATCTAATATATTTGAACATTGTTTCAGTTATTTCACTGACTTGAACAAATATACGTACGAATATAAACAAAAGTCTTGTATAGCACACCTCGCGTACTCACACCATCACGACCCAACCAGCATCAAGAAAGCACCCATAACTCATTCATTCCTCATATCTTGTACCATTCCCATTCACATCACATCTGCAGCCTTGGGATTGTTGTGGTCGCACATGATTCGGCAGCGCATTGGGTTGTCGCGTCGAG
The DNA here is from genome assembly GCA_001586965.3 of Sphaeroforma sirkka. Classification (NCBI taxonomy): domain Eukaryota; class Ichthyosporea; order Ichthyophonida; genus Sphaeroforma; species Sphaeroforma sirkka. The sequence continues at coordinate 29,405 of LUCW03000318.1, read as the reverse complement.
TCCGCGGCACACAGAATAAGAGTAAAATTCTTCTGGTATGTATGGGAACAAGAGAAAGCATACAAAAAAGTTTGAAAAAAAAATATTCTATATACATCGTCCTTTTAAACCCGCCCCCCCCCCCCCCCCCCAATCTGAAATTCCCAAGGGCTCAAAGACCTAAGTCTCTAACTGGCAATTTGAGTTTGGCACTCTGACTATGCAGTATTCAGTGACAGCAATCAGTATTCATTCTATTGCCATAGGAAGCGGTAATCATTGGTCTATAAGTTTACTCTTAGTTCTTAAGAGGAAGTCGTTCAGTAGTGAAATCCAATGCATCCGTTCTTCTATGTAGCCATATACTCTCGGGGGGGAAATAAAATACTCTGAAGCTCTGAGATATGTAAATTCTCAAAAACAAAACGAGATTCGGCTGCTATAGAGTAATCTTTAGAGTATAGAGTATAGTCTCAGTTAGTGTTTTGCGGTTGGCGGTAGATTTTTTGGTTGTTTATATACCTGTTTTTATAATTAAAATCCAAATTCAATTTGGTATACAGGGACTCGTCAAATTGCCAAGCGTCCTGAAATCAAATGTATATAATATTGTTTTGAAATAATAATATTTTTTTTATCAAACGAGTCGTGTAAATAAATATGTACTAAATATATGCAGTATGTAGCACAGATAATTAATTATTTCTAGACATTTTTCAAATCAAAGACTACAAGCACTCTTCAAAATTAATATGAAGAAAAACAAAGGTCTATGGCTATGAGTATATGAGTATATGTAGTACAGTCCGAAAATTGGAAATTAGAGGATACGTAAAAAGCGGAAAGCCATACCTCGAATGGTCATTCATAATAGTTATAAGTTCCATGGCCCCTGGATTTGGAACTCTGCTGAATTTACGATTTCCGCTACGACAGGCCCGGTGACTCTTTCCTTGTTATATAAATAGATTTTTATTTGTGCCTCGCTTCAATTTCTTATCAATATATACTATTTACAATATCAGTCAGCAGTATTAAATTTAGGTGAATAATCACGTACTTCTCCATCCACTACGCTATATTATCGTACTCTTCTTGCAGTGCTACTGCCCCACCCTCTGCAGTAAGATAGCGAATATCATTATTAGAGCGTATCTCAGCTAGTAGTAAATTTCTTCGGTCCCCAACCAAATCGCGTTTGTTGTACTCTACCGCTTTATTGTCTAAGAGATAGTTGATATGCGGTCCTGATGCATCCAAAACAAAACGCCCACGATGTACCTAGATCGCGTGCTAGAACTAGCTTGTTACGTAAAAGAGCCACTGCTATTCCGGAAGATGTGCAACTATAACGTTCTTAGCTCCCTCTTCAATTCATCACCCTTCATGAGCGACACATCAACCCAATTTCTATTGTTGTCGGTAAGTTCGCCATTTGCCGATCGTTGTAAATTCTCTGCCCTATTTCGTCTAGCGCAATTGATCTTAGCCTTCTTCGTAGACTTCCGTGATAAATACAATCTGTTCATACATTTGACCATATTATTTGCTCCGATGTCGTCGGAAGAAACCTGGTTTCTGCTCGCGGTACTTACTCGAAAGTGGGTTTAGAAAGAAAAAAACAATAAAAGTTTAAAACTGCCTTCTGAAAATTAAACAGCCAATCGTGTAATCGCCTCCAGTATTTGCCCTTTTATAAAAATATTGGCTACAATTGATGTATATTGGGAAACTGATCGACCTTTTCTCAACAGTTATGAGTTGAATTCATAGACCAATGAAAATCAATGTCTATGGCAATATACTTTTGGACTAGTGACTATGTACATGTATAAATGCTATTTTGTTTTTTTAAAAAATGAAAGGAATCAAACATATATTTTTTTAAAAAATGAAAACAACACTTGTGTATTTAGTTAGTATTATACTAATAAATATATATGTAATATGTACCAGTACAGAAAGGTTTTACTCCTGTTCTCATATCAGAGCAATTTAAAAAAATAGTCGGATAATAGTCCAATAATCGACTGTACTGACCATACGGGCCAAGACTCAAATTGTGCCCATTGTTTGTGGAAATATGGAAATATAGATAAAATTTGGATATGTATTTAGGAACTAGCTTTGGGAAGCCCAATGTTCAAGTTTGGCTTATGGGTCAAGACTTCAAATATGTGCCCATTGTGGAATTTCCTGGAAATTAAAACCAGGTGTGTGTTAAAGCCTTAAAACCAGGTGCATGTTAAACCCTACTACCAGGTGTGTGTGTGTGTGGGGAACATCTCGTTGTGTTGTTTGCGAAGTCAGATTACAGTTGAACACCTACATCAACCAGCTTACAGTGAGCCAAAGTTTACGGCGATTTGGAGGTGATTTCAGACTAGGTGTGATAGTGTTACTATCTAGAAGTTACCTACCTTATAAAACGCCGACTTTTTTTGCATAATTTTGGATCGATTTCATAAAATTCGGGTTCGCGCTTAGCCTCTAGCCTCGCCTCACTATATATTCGACTATTCTACTAACTTCATTCTGGTGTACGCCAGATTTTATAAAATTCGGGTTCGCGCTTAGCCTCTAGCCTAGCCTCTATCCTAGCCTCTAGCCTCGCCTCACTATATATTCGACTATTCTACTGACCCCACTCTGGTGTACGCCAGACGGGGCTCGCTATATCATGAACACACACTCAACACTCACCTCTACCACTCTCCGAGCGCCCGTCAGCCGGAACTAGTCACTGCCGCACGTTATACGACTGCTTATGTCTGACGTCTAGAAAGGCCTGTGTAGCACACCTCACGTACACACACGATCACGACCCAATCAGTATCAAGCAAACATTTATGACTCACCCTCATATCTTGTACCATCCCCGTGCACATCATATCTGCAGCCTTGGGATTGTTGTGGTCGCACATGATTCGGCAGCGCATTGTGTTGTCGCGTCGAGACCGCGGCACACGCTCCTACCTACCGCTACTGCCCAGATACGACATACAGCTAGCGGATAGCACACGCACACAAACACGTGTACACACACTCATACCCACACCCACACACCCACACACACGTTCGATAAAGCTCCACCGCACACTATCCGGTTCTGCGGGAACATCCGCAGACGACTCGCAGTGCACGGTTGAGATTGTGGGGTGTCCACTGAGTCCGACACTATCCGTTAGTGCACTCGTTTCCAGCGAAGCGGGTGCAGAGGGTTATCCTCCGAATAGCCGTGTCAATATCAGAGACGCACAGGTGGTGCTTGCGCCGCATTTGGCGATGGGCAGAGCCGAGTTCGTCATATCGCACGAGGGCATACACGGGTATGTGTGCACCCCCGATCAAACATAGGGCAACACGTGATATGAGGGGATTGGTGGTGTCCTATACTATGGATACTCATGCACCAATGACGTGTAAATGAAGCTCCGGATGTGCTATGTATCAAACAAACGGCAGGCAGTTGAGAGGTGTACCGAATATCTGCCTAACGGCTGCAACAGGGTAAAATGTTGGTAATGGATGCTTGAGTAAATAGTAACCCTCAAACAAACGAGGCACAAACGCCGGACATGGTCTAGGACACATCTCACGAGTAACAGGGCTTGAAGATGGTGTATTACACTGCGAGCGCACCATAAGCAGGCCAGCAATACACACGGCAAGAGGGTCGAAGACACGGTTCGTAGCGACGCATACGTATGTAGTGACTGCATACGTATGTGGCATATCAGGATTACACACCACCGCGTGAAAGGGCCCTGGACATAAACATATGTATGACAGATAACGATTGCACACACAGTGTAATATGTACACACGCGTCAAACAAACGCGGCAATAACGGGGCGTACAACGACTCGCGTAGTATACTGGGATCGAATGATGATCGATTATGTGGTGGGAAAGGACATGACATAAGACATACGATACACACTTCCATGACATATGGCGATTGCATACGTAGTGCACTACAGACAGGTACGGGCCAACAGAAGCATCGACAACTTGGTACACATAGCGACTACACACTTAGTGTTTTGGAGATAGACATCGGCAACGGAAACGCCAGCAACGTGGGTCTCAACAAATATGTGCATCCGAATTTGTAACTACAACCTATAAATATATATCAGGCACAGTCATAGAGCAGAACCATTTGAAGGTGACGATAGCTGTGGTTACCTCTACAGAGCATAACGTGCTAAATTAAAACAAAAAAATGGCACTATCTTTAAATTCAAGTAAATGTTTTCTATCTCTGTATTGATCTTTCTTATGCACTTAATTTGGACCTACATTTTGGACTTGTTGGAATGTATTTGTCTACTAACCTGAACAGTTCAGGCATTTGTAGTGAATTGATCACGTACACCGAGCCATCCCTAAAATCGTAGTGCAAAACAGTTGGTGCGCTTCCGCTTACGTAACGGCGTGGATGTTTCATCTGATTGCACATGATCAATGTCAGCCATCTCGGACCAACTTATCCTGTACTGCAAACTCCCGTCGTCATTTGACAAGATAACCACTCCATACTCATCGGCACTAACTAGAATGGCCGCTCGGCGCTGGACCTTGACAGAGTAGCCTCCCACTGATTTCCTACTCCTCGCGATGCCCGCTACACAGTATCCCCTGTAGCCAGGATAGAACGGTAGTGTGTTCATTAGAACCTTGGGATCAACCTCTGGGCCACGAGTATCCACGGTTGGCCTGCAAAGTTCCCCATGTGGTTGTGATGCAGTGCTGTCAATGCTTGTGTGAGAGATAGGACCGAATGGATCGGTGGTGCCGTCTTCACTTCCCAGACTATCTATGCTGATTGCATTGGGTGATAAACTGGTCTGAGTGTCGACTTATCAAGTTTTTGGGATCGCTTAATCAGGTCCCTTAGCGGATTCCCGTAAGTTTGGTATTGTTGGCCAACTTGGTTTATCATAATGTGTGATGTATTCAAGAAGTTGCGATTGCAAAAAAAAGTAGGGTCTCTACACTATATATATACACAGCATCCCAAACTTGAACATTAGGCTTCCAAAGGTTTTTGAGTTTCTATACATGCAGAGGCGTTAATACATATCCAATTTCTATTTTAATTGCCATATTTCCAGGGAAATTCCACAATGGGCACATATTTGAAGTCTTGACCCATAAGCCAAACTTGAACATTGGGCTTCCCAAAGTTAGTTCCTAAATACATATCGTCTGAATTCTCGCAATGAATATTTGTAATATATATATATATATATATATATATATATATATATATATATATATATATATATATATACATACATGTATATACATGTATATACATAAATATATAAAATATAATAGTATATATGTAAAATAAAATATTATATATATATATAAAATAATATATAATGATATAAAATAATATATAATACTATAATACGCACACTTGTACTGTACACGTGTACACAGAGATACACACACACACATATATGTATATATAAGTATATATATATATATATATATATACACATATACCCATTCATATACATATACATATACTTATACATATATATATATATCCGATATTGCCATACAACAGTGTAAAAGCCAACAGTACGCAGTATTGGCACAACGAAAGACATAGGTAAGTAATATACTCGGCATGACCAGCCCGCGAAGCCGGACTCACAATGTTGCACAGTATCAAGGTACGATTGCTTTATTCGTATGGAAGCAGCACATAATGTAGTCAGAGTATACGTCAGGGGGTTGTATTTTTAGAATTTGTTTTTTTTTGCGGGGGAGGGAGGGGGGGGGGATCGGATTGCGCTGGAGATGGTGTGTACTTAATGCATGTATATGCTATTCACACGTATACACATACATATCTGCATACATACAAGTATATATATATATATATATAGTAGTGTACTATATCCACCACACGAGAGCGCATCTCGACAACCAATCACAACCACCATGACATACCCCCGCACATCCGACGCATTCATCAGGCGTCCTTGTACAGTCTGTACATAACCACAGACAACCCTATCGCCAGATATCCCTATACGCCACGGTAAAGGAGATGCTCATAGGGAACACTTCATGCTCGTGTCTCAGCGTACGCAAATCCGATACCTCTCGACCAAAGTTCAGTAACAGATCCAGAATATCACAGTTGGCGGTGTGGAACACATCGGGATCGTCAGGCACCTCCACCTCCTGAGCCAGCTTCATACTGTGGGGCGTAGTGGGCACGCCAAACAGTCCCATAAGCTCATGGAAGTTAAGTAAGCCATTGTGACTGTTCACACGCCGGCGCAGCAAGCTCTGTTGCTTTACCAATCGTCCGAATGTCCCCTCATCGCCCTCTTCCCGGTGTACGATGCGGTCTAGTACCCCCACAGTCACACTATTGCGTTTTTCACCGTTGCCCACGCCCAGTACAGCATCCTCCTCTAATAGACTGTCCGAGGTAACCATATCTGTGCTATCTCCGCTTGATGATGTCGCCGCTATCTTCTTTCTTGTGGCCGTCACACGAGAGTCTTTGATACTCAGATCAGGCCCAGTATGAGACCGTTGCCATGGTGCCAGAGGTACAGGGCCTGCGACTACCTTCTTACCTCGTGGGGAAGGTGAGCACTCATCCATAAAGAACAGTCTGAGTGCATTAGGCGACATCTGCTTGTTCATATCGTACGCAGACGACACATGAGAGTGGCTGGCATCACCCGGTTGAGTCTTATCAGTGTGTGTAGTATAGTGTACTGTTGATGATACCTCACCTCCACCCAAATCCACGTTCTGTAGAGAGTGTGTGCTTTCTTGTTCCGTACCATTTGTATGAGTAAGCACAGCTGCTTCTGAGGGTACATCGGTGCCTATCGTGTCACCATCGCGTATATCTGTGTCGAAGTTAGTGTTCTCGAGTATAA
>LUCW03000318.1:12500-17500 GCA_001586965.3 Sphaeroforma sirkka | reverse complement strand
ATATTCATAGTATATGTCTATATCTATAATCATAGTATATGCTTGTCTTTATATTCATAGTATATGCCTATCTTTATATTCATAGTATATGCCTATCTCTATATTCACAGTATATGCCTATCTCAATATTCATAGTATATGCTTATCTCTATATTTATAGTATATGTCTATCTCTATATTCATAGTATATGCCCGTACCATCTGTCTCTCCTTCCAGTACGGACGCCGCAGCGTCTCCCTCCAGCCTTCCGTTGCGCGCAGCTCCTCCGTTCAAATGCGACTCTCACTATGGCCGGGTTGTGATTACGGCCGCTCACCGGTTGCCGGTCAACGACGGCGCCTATGTAGTGCTATACTCTATCAGCACCGAGTTCTCCACAGGCGAAACCGCTACCGTGACCCACCGATACTCCCAGTTCACAGCCATGCACGAGGCGGTGCTCAGCTACTTCCGAGCGGAGCACATCCAGTTTGTAGCTAACCTGCCGTCTCTGCCGCCCAAGTCATGGTGGTGGAGCAACCAGGCGTCTAAGAAGTTCATCAGGGATCGCAGGGCCGAGTTGCAGGTGGGTGTGGGTGTGGATGTGGTGTGGTGTGGTGTATGTGTGAATGGATGTGTATGTGTGCAGAGGGGTATGGGTATACCAATGTATATGTGTGGGTGTATGTGTACAACATGTATTGTTGTATGTGTGCAACTTGTGCGGTTGTAGGTTCATAGCCGTGTATGTGTGTGTGTATGTGCACATCAGTGTATATGTGTGGGTGTATTCACAACGGTGTCTACATATGTGTATGTGTGCAGCTGTGCATGTGTAGACACCCTATGTGCGTCGGTGTGGTTATACGCTTTGCAGATATAGTCCTGTGAGTGTGTAGGCGTGTGTCGTATCCAATCGCCTTGTGTGCACATTACAATACTTGTCGAGTCCTAAACTTCTGAGCTATCCCCCATGCAGTAGAAATGAATGTCCCAGATTGTTGTTGGGCCTACCTCACCTCCCCTGTGCATCTCCCCTGTGCACCTGTTTCTCACAGTTGTACCTGTGATGAATGTCCCAGATTGTTGTTGGCCCTATCTCACCTCCCCTGTGCACCTGTTTCTCACAGTTGTATCTGGACAAACTTCTCGGGGTGCCCCACGCCACCGAATGCCCTGCCCTGCGGTCGTTCTTATTGGATCCCTTCTAGTAGGTATACGCCTGAGTTGCAGGATGCCTTCTAGGTGTATGTCTCACATGCACACCTGCTGTAAGCGAAACACTCCACGCGACCATCCCCACTCAGAGCCACATCCTTTTGCGAGGCCCACCCATGCTGCACAAGAGATAGCGTTCTATGAAGGCGCAATGCGGCGTGGAAAGGGTATGAATATGGGCCTTTTTCCTAGCCTTGCACGAATGTCTGGGCTAATGTAAATATGAGCGGCGGTTGGAATATGGTATGGCCAATGGGGACGCTCTCTGGAAACAGAGGCAGACACTCAGTCCCACTTGTGCGCGATGGTGGCACGGACCATACAAGACACATCCCTATGATGCATTCGTTATGTAAGGATATTCAGGTATATCCCACCAGCATACTCAGAACACATGGCACACACACGCCTGTCTTGTCTGAATGATGGGCTATACTGACACTGGGCTGGGAGATACGGACGACTGCCTCACTGTGGGGCCGTATAGTGCGGCGGCGCAAGTGTGGTATACACAAACGGGACAACAGGCACACTACAATGAGACTACAAGCACAAAACACTGAACATGCAGCACAAAACACTGAACATGCAGCACAATACAATAGAACAACTAGCACAATACAATAGAACAACAAGAACAATACAATAGTACAACAAGCACAATACAATAGCACAACAAGCACAGAACACTGAACAGCACACGGGCAGGGAACACCGCCACGCCATTGTAGCAGAGAGTGTGATGCACATGACAGACAAAGTCGTACAGGGATGCGACAGTCACGAACACGACTGACGTATAAGGCAGCTACAGCCGTACACAGACGCTATGGCCAAGAAGAAGACAGTCAGATATACGACAGTCACATGTGATGGCAACAGCTGTGCAGCAACGCGACAGATAAGAACACGACTGACGTATAAGGTAGCTACAGCCATACACAGTAAGGCAGCTACAGCCGTACACAGACGCTATGGCCACGAAGAAGACAGTCAGCAATACGACAGTTACATGTGATGGCAACAGCTGTGCAGCAATGCGACAAGTAAGAACACGACTGTCGCACGAGACTACAACGGGTGGACAGGGATGCGAATGTCGTACAACAATGCGGCAGCGGTACACCAATGCGACTCGTATCAAAATACGACTCGTATGAGAATACGACCGCCGCTGCAGTGGCCGTAGTGTCGGCACACGCAGATCCAAAGCTGCGTGTGCGATGGGTCGCCTTGCACTATGAACTGAACTAGAACGGCCCATTGGAACAGCACAGTGTTTGGCATAGCATTGGGAATGTATGTACAGTCTAGCTAAGACTGTGCACCACACCTTCCGTGGGATAGTGGGGTGCCTGGTAGTGTACATACCCATAGGTTGTCTCTCAGACTCGGCATTAAGGCTTTCTCGTTGGGGTGGTGTTTTAGTGTGCCATACATGGTTGTTAAGTAGGTATATGCTATTTTTAGAACGCGCAGGAGAGTTCCATTGAGATGCAAGGGTGCCTGACCAGGCTACGCATTCTAACCTACAGACTCATTCAGGCAGACAGTGCCTATCCGAGTCGGAACAGTGCACCAACACACCCTGTAGCTGTCTGACGAGATACCTGCGCTCATGAGGCTGAAAGGGGGGGCTGGCTGGTCCTGGGGTTGTGCCGAGTGTTAATGTACACATACCACTGGAAAATACACGTGTATAGGACCCTTCTGTGTGCGTACGTATAGTGTTTCAGGCCGTTCTGTACGTGTGTGTCTTGAGATAGAGAAGGACGAGGCCTCCTGGACTATGCACTACACTGACCCCGACAGACAACTATCAGGAATGAGCCGGACACTGCACTATATCAAGCGGACTACCTTCAGGACTGCCACACACCAAAGAGTGCGTCTACACAGAAATAGCCGGATGCCGGTCTATATAAGCGGACTACAACCAGGACTACCGCACACCTAAGAGCGCGTCAACGCAGAAATAGCCGAATACTGCTCTTTATCAAGCGGACTACAACCAGGACTACCATACACACCTAAGAGTGCGTCAACACAGAAATAGCCGGATACTGCTCTATATAAAGCGTACTACAACCAGAACTACCGCACACCAAAGAGTACGTCAACACAGAAACAGCCGGATACTGCTTTATATAAAGCGGACTACAACCAGAACTACCGCACACCAAAGAGTACGTCAACACAGAAATAGCCGGACACATGCTCTATAAAAAGCGGACTAACAACCAGGACTACCATACACCTAAGAGTGCGTCAACACAGAAATAGCCGGACACTGCTCTATACAAAGCGGACTACAATCAGACTACCACACACCCAAGAGTGCGTCAACACAACCACACGCACGCATCCTGTGGGGTTGAATGTGTGCACCACCTGCTACGGCCATGTGGTTGGGCCACCCAACTCCACTGCCCATGTCACGGTATTCTGTAAATGCTACGGCGCAGATGATTATTCATGACACAGACGTCCATATACATATGGCTATACCACAGGCACACACATGCATTACGTGCGCAGGCGTATTCGATGCAATGGTACAGATGTTGTTCGTAGCACATACGGCCAGAAACATATGGCTATACCATAGGCCCGTGTGCTTTACCTGCGGAAGTCGATTCGATGCAATGGTACATATGTTCATTTATGACACATACGGCCATATACATATGGCTATACCATAGGCCCATCTGCTTTGCCTGCGAGAGTTGATTCGATGCAATGTTACATATGTTTATTCAGGACATACGTTCGTATACAAACAAGCACCCAAATGAAGGCTATCTGAAATGAACCTGGCAGTTCAATTTAATATTCGAAAAGGACCTGGAACTTCAATTTAAGGTTACACAAGCACTAAAATTACAGCTATCCCAAACCACCCAATCACCAAGTGTTTTTAGGAAGTAGTGGCCTCTTAGGTTTGCCGTACGAATATCTACCGCCACAGATGTATCATTCCGTATTGAAGCGTATAAAGACACATACATAGGTCGCGTATACTACAGTACGCCTATGCACGTTTTAGTCCTTGCTGGTCCAAAAGATACTAGGTCAACAGCCATTCCAAACAACCCAGCCAGCACCCAGCGTCTTTTGGAAAGGGCCCGTTCTGTCCGCGATACCACTGGCCACCGTGATAGATGATTCGTTCATACCTGACTCGCACCATTCCGCTCAGTCGCTTGGTGCCATCTGAGGTGCTGTGCGTATGCGCTGCGCGTCTGAGACACTTGAATATATATATACATATAAATATAAATATAAATATAAATATAAATATAAATATAAATATATATATATATATATATATATATATATATATATATATATATATATATATATATATATATATATATATATATATATATATATATATATATATATATATATATATATATATATATATAATATATATATATATATATATATATATATATATATATATATATATATATATATATATATATATACATATATACATATATATATATATATACATACATACACACACACACACACACACACACACCTATATATATATATATATATATATATACACTCATTGGCCCTACATTGCGCTTGAGCCAAACACCTCTTAGGCACATTGACCAAAGATGGCTGCAGTACTGGCTATATAGGTGATAAAGATGGCTGTAGTACTGACTGTATAGGTGATAAAGATGGCGATACAGGGCACGGGTAGTCATCAGTCGGTAGACAGTAGAGTGTGTGGCATTGTGCAGGTGCATTTAATGCTGTACGCTTCTGTACCGCTATAATC
>LUCW03000318.1:0-7500 GCA_001586965.3 Sphaeroforma sirkka | reverse complement strand
TATATTCTCGTTGTTGCCTCGTTAACACTCGTACTCAGTCGTGTGTATACAGTGCGGGTTCATCGCAATACAACGTTGGTGGTGCCAGACAAACACACAGATACGCTTATGCTTACTAATAATAGGTACTTCTATGCGAACTTAGGTCTCTACAGGTTTAGGAGGGCACTTGTTAGTTAATGCTCTCTAAAAATGGTTGTGCTTGCTCAACTACATTGCGGACGAAGAGTAAAACAATGGTCATAGACGTTGTTGTGTGCACAGAAAGAACATATTCTCACGTCATATTTCATTTCACAGGTATTTATATATGATCCATTCCCGACGCGAGTGAAGTACCGCAGAACCGTGCAATATGGGACTAGGTATGTGCGTCATATGCCCAGGGCTATACTTATAGTGATATAATTGCGTGTACGACAATGCCGCAAGTGGTCGAAGGAAAATGTGGAGCAGGGCATGGTCAATAGCAGAGATGCGAGATGTGAGATGCGATGGTATATGCTCCGGCAAAGTGATGCAATTAATTGATACAATTTTTCGTGCCCTTCTCCCAAGGCCTTCTCCCGAAGTTGATTCCATGCTACAACATAAGTACTTCCCCCTCTATGCTACTAACATGATCGAATTATGAGATAGTTAGATGTTGCGATTCTGTCTGCAGAAATCTCGCTAAAGAATAGGGCAGGTAGGATTCGTAGCTAAGTTGTGTTGAGCACAAATAAATGGCCGGGCCGATATGCGACCCTACTGTTAGCATGAGCACATACCCAACACTGATTCTCGAATTTGTGCACAGTCTCTTGTATACTTCATTATAGTAAGAGTGGCAAGAGCGGGTTGGAGAATACGTTTGGTTCCTTACGGAATATATAGCTGCTGAAACCCAAAAAGAAAAATGTTTAAAAAAGGCGGTAATATAGTATGGGCAAGGTGATCATGTCCTATACGCCAAGATAATAAAGCAGATCAGGCGACAGCAGGCGAATTTAGTTCATAACTGCATTGTCAAACCGATAGAATCTGAAAAGCATCTTCATAATTTATAAGTGTGTACTAAACATTAAAAGACAGTAGAAGGGGAATGCACTCGTCGTAAATGTAGCGTCCGATCGGGGTCAGTTTATTGGTTCATTTATGATTTATTGGATTTTGCAGAGCTTGCATTGTCATCGAAGGGTATGTCCTTGTCACCAATAGATAGTGAGAACGAGAACTTGATACACTACTGTATCGTGGCTAATAGATATCTGATATTCTACCGCAGCTAATATATGAATTCTCTCTTTGATAGACCGCTTGCTACAACAGCGAGTTATTTATAGTGTCTTTAAAGTAAGAAATGCCAGCGTAGAGGCTCACCAAAATTGCGCTGATCGTACAGTGCTGGGGGCCTGGGGCTTCAGTCTGCACTGATATTATAAACGTCGAATTCGCTGAAGGAAGTCAGAATGATATCTGAAGCACATTTGTTCTGTACCAATTGGGTTCAGAACAATACTTGTAGTAGCTATTCATCTAGGCTAGTAGTTATCAATATCATATACAATTGCCGTTAGAATACTATTAAACTATCAACGCCATATGCTATAGCCTGGTCGAGCCCGAAGAAATGATCATAAGCAACACGAGTTTAATACTGACTGCCAACTCATCTCTTTTATTACTCATTCCTTTCATTCAATCTTTGTTCTTCGCTAATATTTTACTTAAGTCTGTTAATATTGTCTCATATACTATTGTCTTGTCGTGTGTATCAGATTCCGCATCACGCACATACCATGTGGTTGACAGCAGCCCAGGATACACTACGCTATACGTAACATTTGGCCTTAATGCCAAACAGTACTTGTATGTTTTACATATACATAGAAACTTAACTGCATCTCTTGAATATACACATACATACGTATTTGCCTACAAATATATGGTGCAGTTACCACTGGCCGGGGTTGCCCTCCATAATCTCTGCCACGAGTGCATCGTCGTTGTTGACTGTCCTGAACATAGACAGGTTCAGTGCTCCATCCTCCTCCATCATACGTGCACACATCTTATCGATCGCTGTGGTTGCCAACACCGTCTGGATGTACGCCTCAATGAGATCATCAGACCCAATACCTAGGCGGTTGAAGTCCTTGCGATCTAGTAGCAACAGGCGCTCGGTCTCAGAGTCCCAGGTGCCGTCTGTAGAGCGTACGGACAAGTTGGTACCCAGAATACCCCACGAGTTGGTGTCCTCGTCCAGCTTATCAGCCAGCTCATTGGCGGCTGTGCGTGCATACATGGCCACCGGTCGGAAGCCCTTCTCTGTGCCGCACACCATGACTCGCAGATCAAACACAAAGGTCTTGCAGTCCTTCTTTGGCATGGTGCCCACGTGGTAGAACGAACGTCCGGGACAGATCGACGACCACTCAGTGTTACCTACCAACTGCTGCACAATAAACTGGCCGTAAGGATGGTCCATGGCCATGAAGTCGCTGAGCTCGCCCTGGTTGGTGATGGTGTAGACACCTTGCCCTGCGTTTGAGTACGGGTTCTTCACCACTGCCCGACCACCGAACGACTGCACCCATGTGGGGACGTCCTCGAATGCCACATCACCTGCAGGTAGAGAATGTGGAGAGTGGCGGGAATGAGATAGATGCGAGTATGGTAATTATTGGACTAAACACATGGATAGGGGTAAGGGCTCAGTGCAAAAGTTGAGCTTACCTTCACTCCTATTCATAGATTGCAAACGTAAATAATATACCTACGATCAATAGATCAGTATATGACTATCGTTTAACCCAGTTTAGCGGTGCATGTAAATGTATTGTAAGACTTACGGATTGTTTCGGGGACGGTGATGTTGAAACCGTTCGGCCTGAGTTCGGCATTGTACAGGTCATAAGCCTTAGCTGCAACGGTCTTGTTTCTGCCTCCAGCAAGACAGACAATCACTGGGTTCAAGATGACTGTGCGAGCCTTGATAGGGATACGGTTCCATGGTCGCGACGTTACATATCTGAACACAGCTCGGCATGCGACCCACTCAGGCTTCTCCTCATCTACCTTAGCCACAGTGGTGGCTGGTTCGGCATCGGCAGACGCTTTACCTTTAGGTACCACTACACGCCCCGCACGCACGTAACACACTCCATCGACCCACTTGCATGAGCGGATTTCATTCAGTTTCTCGTCGCTAATATCGGCTTCTAGTCCAAACTGGTCTCGGATTTCTACCAGGTACACCTTTTCGTCAAAAACTGTAGCCATGGCTGACGCGTAGCCTGAGGCCTCCATCAGATTCTTATCGTAGATTACAGCCAAGCATCCTCCCTCTACGTATGAATCGGGGTCTTCAATGCGCTTTTTCTCCAGCATGGGCACAAACGCATGCTCCATCATCACCTTGTAGCCACCATATTCCTCGTTCTCATTGACCAGAGGCATAGACTTCTGTCCCGAGGGGCAACTGTTGGTCTCTACTACCAACATCTCGCGCTTGCCATTCTCGTTAGTAACGTGAAATAAATCAGCGCCTGCCCATCTCAGATACTTGGGGATGTACGCAAGCGCATCGGTTAGGGCCTGTTTGTCTGTCTTGGGATTGAGGTGCGTGTATCGCTTCACAATCTGCTTGTTGGAAAGGTTCATAAAGGAAGCCACCATGGGATGTACCGTAGCGTTGAGCACACGGGGGTAGAAATGGGCAGCAGGGTTGAAGCTGTCAGGCGCGATCTGTCGGATTTTGTCACTGCGTTTGGTGCTTTGGATACGCACAGCCGCTTGTTGTTCAGCGGAGAGCTTGGACGTGCGAAGCTCTTTCTCTTCAGATTGAGTGTCGGCTGTGGCGCCATTGTTCACGGGCTTGTCGGCAGTCATTGTGACGTGTGTTGCTGTAGTTAAAGGCAATATATTTTTATGTAGGTATATAGTAGTTTTACTATCGAGAGTCAATACAATTGCTGACAATGCCGTACGAATATATACTTATGCGTTCGGTTGACTGTGGTGCCATCGACGTGTTTTGTCTGCTTTTATACCCCAAACAACCGTCGTCTCCCGAGCCATTATTTTCATAAATCAATAAATACATAGTACACCCGACGTGCGAGAGAGTTTGTACTTCGTTCACATTGTTTGGACTTTGGCGTAGTAACTCGTAGGGGGTCAGAACAAATTAATTATATTTTGGGATCTGTGTGCCGTGATGAGTCACTTTCAGTGGTGGAAGTGGGAAATTCATAGATTTGAAATGATTTGGCTAATATTTACACAAATATTTTTTAAATACCTGCGCCGGCTCTCAACAGGTTGATACAGCTTTTTGATACAAATTTAAAAATCAACAACACAGTGACAGGAGGCAGGAGCAGCAACGGCCAACAGCCACAGGTCACGGCAGCACAGCTGCACAGGGACCCCACCCCAGGGCCAGGGTTAACAAAAAATTCAAAAATAAACATTTTCGTTCGAACATCAATCAAGTTCGTATTTTACTTTACTTCAAAGTTATATAGTTCGAAGCTCGTAGCTGCGCGTAGGGCTTTCACACTCTCAGAAGTTCTAAATATAGCAATAAACAATAACAGTTTTATTTAAAAAAAAAGATAATAAACATTGTTGTGGACTTGTGCGGGTGTCGAAACCAGCCTATTTATTTCAGGCTTCTTCTCATGTTGTGTGGTGCAGGTCCCAGTGTGGGGTTCGAGACTTCGAAAGTTCGAGTTCATTGTTCACAGTTCACAGTCTCTCTATTATGTTTTTGAGAACTTTCTTGAGACTGATCACTGATGGCTCGATGAGTGATGGGAATTATCTCTGGATAGTGGCAGTGGACAATCAGTCAAAATTCTAACAGACTGCAGCCGTGCAGCGGCAGTGCAGCAGTCTGCAGACTGCAGACTGCAGTTCTGCAACTGGACTCTCTTCAAAGGCACTGAAAGAATTTGTATTGTAAATTTTTCTAAATAAACAAACAAAACAAGTGTCGATTTATAGCGTCAGCGAAATGAGCGAACGGTGCAACAGGTTGAAACTGGTTTCTATATTGTTATGCGATGATGGAGATCACAAACAGTTTCCATTGGATCCTGTGACCAGATTTGATTGGTGACCAGGATTGTGCGGGTTAAACGCCACAGATGTCAAATATTTTCAAAATAAAAAGCACCCGCTGCCTCAGTCACAGACCTCAGAGACTCAGACTTCAGAGGCTCAGCCGCTCAGACTTCAGAACAGGCACAAAGGCTCAGTGGCTCAGCAGGTTCCCAGTCCTCACAGGACCCCATTGTACCAGACCATATCTACCCAGTCCCCACTGACACTGCCCAGAGTCCCAGACCCCAGTCGGATTTGTTTAATCAATCGTATATACTATTTATATACGATATTGTTTTTGTTAAAAAAACAATACGTTTATTTTCTAAATTGTTTACTACTTTTAAAAATAAATAAATACTTGTGCGGATTTCCCCTTTTGTTTTTGTTCTTTTTATAAAGAAAACGAATTTAAAAAAGGTGAAAAAAATGTAATTTGTACAATTGTGCTGAACATTTATTGCAAGCAAATGGCCGTCGGCCGTCGGGTCACTCGGGTGCACAACGAATTGACGTAATTTGTTCATTTACAATAGGACTGGCCCATTCTTGGGGCCCGGGGCCGAGGGCTGGTCACTGGTGTCCTGAAATCCTGGGGAATTTTGAGTCTGTAACTTGCGAGAGTGTGTAGTCTTTGGACTGTGGTCTGTAGAGTGTGGATTGTGGGTTTAGTAGGACAGAAGGTGGGGGGACTGGGACAAGGGACAGTGGGAGACATTGGTACAAGTGGTAGTGGCAAGTAACTTTTAAAACTTACTGGGGGTAAATACTAAATATACTGTTCTACATATTATAAAATTTATTTTACACATTCTCAAATAGGCGTACAAACAAAATTACAAATAATGTACTCATTCTCCAACAACTATTGCTCAATGCTCTGAGGAAGTCACATCGGCCTTAGCTTGCACAGTATTTTATCGGACAACAGTTCAAAACTGCATTCAACTACTTTTACCGCGCGGATAAAATAAACAAATAGATATACTTGGAGATTGTCAATTTGACACTGACTGGTTTTTGAATACTTGTTCCACAAAAAAGGAAAACTCGATATGTGGCATTCTCTGAGCGTCAGCGTTCATATTTTATATTTACACTATTTAAAGTAGTAGCACTGGTCAGTTTACGGTCTATATACTCTTGCCTCTTGTGTAGTCGCCTGGTGTGTGTAACGTGCCTGCAAATACAATACTAGTTATCAGTCCGATCTAACCAGTAAATACTAAATAATAATACAAAACAAACAGCCAGTGACTGTTTTTCAATAGTTGGAAGTCAAAACTTAAAATTCCAAAATATCTGGTGTTCACGTACATAGCAGTTGACACCTAGACATATTCAGCCAATTCGTTCAACACCGACGTATCCTCAATTTGCTTCTGATATCAACATGAAGACCAACCCCACCCCTACCATATCTACGGGAGAGGAAGGAAAATTCGGTGTCATCACTATCAAACAAGGCGTCGATGGTTCATTCTCTCTGAGAGTGCCCAAAGACGGCACGGTGAAAGACCTGCACGAGCTCGCCGAAAAGGAACTGAGCAAACGTGTTATGCGCAGACTAGCACAGTCAAAAGTTTCCTTTATGGAGGGCACGGAATTGGAGTTCAAAGGAAAGGTATGATTGGGGGTACATTGTATATGCAATTGCCAGGTTATTCGAGGGGGGTTATAGCGCCCATGGTCTTCGAAAAGATATTACTAGAATCACAATCAGCGTGACCGAAAGTGACAATTGTTTTAATAGATTACAAATGCTACCGAATCAGGGCGCATTAGTAATACATACCGATTCGTTAGATGATAGAATATGCCGTTGAACTCACTTTCTGTTCAGCGATGCAGGCCCAAATTCCCTCACATACATACGCATGACTTACCACAACAACAGGTGCTGCAAAACGACACTACGCTGCTATCCCTAAACATTTTCACCGAGGAGGCACCTGAAGAGACGGCAAACGGCACAAAGCCGCACAAGAAAAAGACCAATTCGTTTGTACAGCTCAAGTTCACGGTGAAAGCACGACGCGATGTACTGGTGGTCGATCAACTGGATGTCAAGAGCTTAGAACCTGGATCAGTCACCCGTATGATGGTATGGTCACGTGTACTCATTCTCTGTGCTTGTCTGTAAGAGTTCGATATCTGTTGTGATAATGAAACGTCTGTAGATGTTTCTATACGACGAGTACACTGTTCCTGGCTGATTAAATCGTATGATGTGTCTCAGTGAGTGAGGTGCTATTTCACAACGATATTTTTTAAGTTGTTCCTTGTTTTCTTCGTTGAACTATGTTTATTTAACACGTACCGTTGCAGTGTGACTGTAGAAGGCTCCTTACCTTCATTATTGTCCTTGATAAATCAACGCACTTGATTTAGAACGATCCAAAATTAGCG
>LUCW03000317.1:115000-126333 GCA_001586965.3 Sphaeroforma sirkka | reverse complement strand
TTGTGTGTGAGTGTAGGAGTGTACGCACGTTATCGTTTGTGTTACAGCAAGTGTGTTGCTGTACACGTCGTGCGCGCTCGCGTGTGTATACGTAAGTGTATGTGTGCCTATATTTGTGCTTTGTGCTCGATGTACTTATGTGTATGAGTATTCACGTGTGCGTAGGTATTGTTTGTGTGTGTATACATGTAATTTGTGTATGTATAAGTTGTTGCGCGTGTAAATTTATGCGGGATTGGGTGTGATGTATGTGCATGTACGTATACAGGTATGCGGGTGGGTGTGATGTATGTGCATGTATACACAGGTATGCGGGTGGGTGTGATGTATGTGCATGTGCGTATACAGGTATGCGGGTGGGGCTGTGCGGTGTGGTTGGGCGTTTGGTTGGAATATTGCTTGTGTGCCTGTGTTTATGTGTGTGGTGTATGGATATAAATTTTAGTACAGTACTTACTAGGAAACAGGAACCCTTCTAGCGCTAAGCGCACCAGTACAATTTCTACCACCAGGGATAGTGCTGGGGCCAAGTGGTGTGGTTTGGCGTACTTTTCACTTGCAAGGTGTTCCCAGTGCACTCCTGGTGGTAACCAGATCCACTCGGACCATGTGGGATTCCAGTGTTCTTGGTAGTATTCGAATGTCCGCGGGATTGACTGAAACTCTGATAATTCCTCCATCTTTTCCGTTATAGTTGTATTAGCCGATACGTAAGACTGGGCACAGGTTGCTAATGCACTTCCATCAATATAGAAAGAAATTGCAAGAGTATCCATACCGCACAGCCGCTCAGGCTCTGTCGCACAGCCGCTCAGGCTCTGTCGCACAGCCGCTCAGGTTCCCTGTATTCGAAATTTCGAATCCGCATTTTAAAAAAATAAAAAATAAATCCCCGAAATAGCCGCTGATATGAGATGTTTGTTGTCATCATATTTTGTGAATCGTGACACTTCCCGAAGTTCCCGCTTTGTAATATACGACAAAGCGATACATAGTTTCACTGGTAAACGGCATTTCCTTTATTCAACTTCCCGACTTCGCCGTATATACTCAGCCGTATGATCAATTTACGACATTCTATCCTAGGTCGAAAATTGGGCGGGTTTATTCACCAAAAAAAAATTATGAAAAAATTATGCTCTGTCGTTAGCGGCTACTACAGACTCGTTGCAGCGTTGCTTCTCCACTGCTGTGTGTGTCACTCTTCAAGACTCAAGACTCTTAGGTTCTCTCAACTCTCAAGTCTCAACACTGAAGACAAAAAAGTGAGTGACAACCACACTGAAAGTCGGAAACACAGTCCACACTCCACACTCCACAGTACATACTACATACCCCACACCAGGCCTGTATTTATGACTGTATGTATGCATACCACATACACACTCTACATGATGACATTCCTTTTGCACTCTGCGCCGCGGCCCTCGTTGATATGGCGAATTTGCAAATTTCAATTACGTTTTGTATTTATAGTATTTAAAAAACGTATAAAAATCATACCCTGAGTTGGTCCTATATGTTTGATGCGGGTGCAATACTTCAGTTCTGAGCCTCTTAGCCCTGAGGGCTGAGGTGCAGTATATATGAGCTATTTCACGATACATCCATACTGTCGACCATATTAGGTCAGACCCTTTCTATCCCACTTATACGTTGAAACGTAAAAATACGTTTTCGCTCAACGTATACTCTGAAGTCTGAACTACAATAACGTAATGAAGTCCGGTGGAATAATAAGAAACTTAACTCCGGGGAGCCCGGCCCCATCTCCATCCACATATGTATTCACACAAGAGAGAGCCAATAATAGATATCTCTCTGGAATCTGAATGTTTGTTCAATGACTTCACGACTTCACATGCACATACCACACAACAAGCCAAATAATACTGGCAGTCTGAGTGCCCGGTGACAGGTGTGCCACAACATAGCCTTCAAAAATGACGGTCACAAGTGTTATCCACAGTACTAGTAGTAAAGACTAAAGATACTATAATCTGGGAGTTTTCTTTAATCCTTTTTGATGGCCCATAGTTTGCATGGGTCTATTTAGAACGAAAGTAGTAAGGCATCCATTCCCTGCTGGCTTTATTCCTAAAATCCTTTACACTTGTTCAAGCATACTACTAGCTACTCTAGCTAGTAGAATTACTGCAAGTGAGTACTCTGCGTTAATCCTCCTGCAAAGTCGTCCAAGCGTGGTGTATAGAATATGTGTCAGTGAAAAACGAGTCCAGAATGAAAGGTAGCCGACGCAGTGTGTGTGCGTGTGTATACACGTATGTTGAATATATATATATATATATATATATATATATATATATATATATATATATATATATATATATTATTATACATATGTATTATATATATATATATATATATATATATATATATAATACTTGCCTGTGTGCGTGTCTGTGTGTATGTATATGTATATATATACGTGTGTGTGTCTATGTATATGTGTGATTGTGTATGTTTGTTTATGTATGGATATATATATATATATATATATATATATACGTATAAATATATATATAAATGAATATTTTTTATAAATATCTATACATATATATGTATGTGTAAGTGCGATATTTCCAAGCATAGTTGCAGCCATGTATACAACTGCGTGCTCACGAATGATACATATAAATATTTATACATATTGTGTTTTTTCTTGACCAAATGCCTACTATACAAATACCTGAGCGCGCCATATATATATATATATATTTTTATGTATGTATGTATGTATGTATGACTTGTTCCTATATATTTGATGATGTGTAAATTTGCATACACCAAATGGTAGAAAAATTCTCTTTCTAGACTACATTATGACGTCAAATATATATGTATATATGGAAATTATATACGTAAACATACGTATTCGACTATTGTATGCTAACAATGTATACACGCTCTCGAATGGTTTCATTCACCTGAATATTGCACTATAGAACCACGTATAGACGTTCTTAATTTTGAACACGTGCGAGCACTAGTCACGTCGTTGATCCACGCGATCCAGTAATGGTTTGCAGCATGAATAAACAAATCCAAGCAAATCAGCACCGTGTTTGTTTAGAACTTACCACAAACCGCACCCTACAGCCCACGGCACCGAGGATTTCCAACCAGGTTTGTTTATCGTCCGCATTCTCGGCAGCAAATGTGCCTATCACCTGCGCACTCGCGCGATGTGTGTCGAAGTATTGCTGGCTTATTAGTATACATCGTAATACCCATATACCTTTTTTTCGCAACACATAACATTCGAGATGATACGACCGCAGACTTTTCGCGGCCCTCCAAACATAGTATGATCTGAGCAAGTTTGTTCAAAGTCAAATTGAGCGTACGGTAAAATATACCCTAATCAGAAACTGTGCAGCTTCGACATTCGGTGAATAGACCGATATCCGATCTTAACCTTAAACACGCCATATCTTGAAAGCACGCAATCGAATGCATACACATACACACATTCATGGGGAATGAATATATCCATATACACACACTCATAGGGATAATATATACAAATACACACACTTATAGGGATAAATATATACATATACACACACTCATAGGGAATGAATATATACATATACACAGACCCACAGGAATGAATATATACATATACAC
This sequence comes from Sphaeroforma sirkka, assembly GCA_001586965.3. Lineage (NCBI taxonomy): Eukaryota > Ichthyosporea > Ichthyophonida > Sphaeroforma > Sphaeroforma sirkka. Next base: position 122,682 of record LUCW03000317.1, on the reverse strand, counting down.
ACACTCATTGGGAATGAATATATACATATACACACACTCATAGGGATAATATATACATATACACACACTCATAGAGAATGAATATATACATATACACACAATCATAGGGAATGAATATATACATATATATACACACTCATAGGGATGGATATATACATATACACACACTCATAGGGATAATATATACATACACACACACTCATAGAGAATGAATATAAAGCATATATACACACTCATAGGAAATGAATATATTATACACACACTCATAGGGAATAAATATATACATATGCACACACTCGTAGGGAATAAATATACACATATACACACACTCAGAGAATGCATTTACCTTACTATTCTGATCTTTAATTTGAAACCGGTACGGTTGTGTAGATTTTCGGTACTTCTTCAACCCCGAGTCATCGACTACTACGTACTTTTGAATACCGTATATTTTGAAGTCCCGTGTGTCGCTGAGGGTTTCTTCATTGCCCTATAGCACAGCCAAGCGTCATGAGATTGTGTGTGAGTTGAGTTTGTGATCATTCTTAGAAATTAGGATGCCGATATACGCGACAAGACCTGCACGCGAGCAATGTCAAAAGCGAGAGTCAGCGAGAGATGGCAGCATCTAGCTAAACGCATGGGTACAGCGGAGCAGTGGGCGCTAGCTTAACTGACCAACCATAAGCGTTTTGTGTGAGAGTGAAGAGCCCTAGAAGATACGTGCGCAATGTTATTGCACTTATCAACGTCAATTTATGGTGGAGGGATGGTGCAGTACCTGACTATATTTAAACATGGGCATGACTGAGCAAGGAAGACGTTCGCGTGATTTAAATTAAGTGACGGGCCGAGAGCGCAATGCTTCCGAAGCCCCGTTCGCGATGGCTTGAGCAATCCTCACACCCCATGAACAATAAACTCATAGCAGTTAGGCAGAGGCACAACGAAGCTGACGCTAGCTGGGTTTACCCATAAGCGGTTAGAACAGGATGGATAGCACTAGTGGGCGCGTACGTGATAGCTAGATCGATGACTGTTGAGACATGTGGACGAAGTGGTTTATGTCACAGCAATGACACTGCGACAGACAATAGCGACAAACCACATATCTCTTATTCGTACGCGCTCTTCACACCGGTGTATAGATGCTCGAGAGCTTAAAGAGCTAAGCATCGCAAGCTTATAGTTTTACAACAGCGAGATCATGATATTGCTGTATGCTTCAGTGTAGTGATACGAATATAACTCCAACGTGTGAGATATGTGCGTAATAAAAGCGCTTTCATTCGCTGAGCGTTATCTGGTTGCTTGTACTGACCGAGTCGTTCAGAATCTAATTGAGTACAACTAGGAATTTGGGCATGCATATATATTCAAACCTTTTCATTAATCTCCCTCTATATATATATATATATATGTGTGTGTGTGTGTGTATGTATGTATGTATGTATGTATGTATGTATGTATGTATATTTGTATATATATATATATGTGTGTGTGTGTGTGTGTGTGTGTGTGTGTGTGTGTGTGTGTGTGCCAAGCTATACTTCATGTATAAATAAACAAGATTGTATGCTTGCACCACACAATACCCAGTACACACACCTGCCCGGGTTTGATGATGGCGAGATTTCCGTCTTGGAGACTCACAGTCCGCCGCCTCCATTCGCGTTTAATCAACCCACTCTTTGCGTGGACCAAGAGAGTCCCAGAGTACGCTATGGTGCTGTCACTAGTACTCCGTCGTTGTGTAGGAAGGGGATTTGATTGGGTCTCCTCTCTCTCTTGCATATCCAGTGCCAGTGCCAGATCCTGTATTTCCATGAGCTCTCTCGCGGCCATTTCGACCTCTATTTGCAGTTGGTCGGTGATGTTGGCATCCTGTTGTGTATTGCACATACAGATGATCAGAACTAACACGACGCTTGGTGAATCTTGAGCTGCTTCCGCTTCACAACAGATTCGACAGTTGTGTAGTACTACAGTTGCGAAGCGTTTGACAACATGCCCGTTCCACTTGTAAACCATGAGGTTTAAATGCTGAAAGCGCACCTAAGAAAACACGCGCCACATATCGACACGGTGGCACATACACTATGATCAAGCGTGTTGTACGCCATACAAATCATAGCAGAGGGCTGTTGTGGTTGACACGATTATAAAACGACGACCACGCGCAGAAAAATTACACGCGAAATTCAACATAATACAAGACAGTAGAAGGCAGGAGAACGACCTAACACAGTATACGGACACAACATCAACCCCCCATGACAACAACACAGTCACCTACGTGCGACGATACATACAGTGGGCTGTGACATTTCCACAGCACTTGGCAAATCTTGTACGGGTGCGATCGCCCTCGACTCCTCGAACACGGCTTCCTCCGCCTTCCATTGAAAGTAATTTTCCATATCAGCCATGTACTCAACCCCTGCATGTTTTGCATCTTCACTGAGGATGGTTGAAAGAGATGTGGTAAGATCCTCTCTCAATTAGCATACACCGATACAACTTAGTTGTAGCGGCATACACATTTGATGTCTTCGGTAGTGTAATTCGGTGCTACAGATAGAAACACGGTGTAGCCATATGTGAGCCAATTCTCAGAACAGTCGGCTATACAGCAAAGGGCGTAATCTGCGGCTAGCAATGGCATTGGTTGCTATCGCATTTAGGCTGTATTGATCAAAACTTCTAGTGACCAAGTATGAAGACTAAATTTCACCAGGTTCTTTTCCGCGCAGGTACAGTCGCATTGTTTCGGGAATTGAAGGAGTCACTATACTTGTCCGCTATTTTCAAACATCCTGTAGATGCCTGGTCTGAATGTGACCAAAAAGGTACGTTACACCCCCGCATGCACATGAGGCCACACATGCATGTACATTTTTTTTGTGTATGCATGTGCACTTCCTTGTGTACATCAACAGGGGTCAACATGTATATGTAGAACCTACTTACCTACTGCATGTCTGATAGAATGTGAGCACTGGCTGGAACTTGCCCTTCGTACAGTCCCTTAGCAGGTATGACCATGAAGGGCCGACTTCCCGGATACGCACATCATCCACTTGGAACCACTTGGACTCGCTTGTACTGTAGAAGTAACTGTGGAAACGAAGTACGGATGCTTGTACCTATGTGGTTGTACGGGATGGCACGTCCTACGCAGGCGGGAATATCTGCATCTTCTCTTTATCGGTGATGTACACAACATTTACAAACAATTATCCTCCGTCTCCGTCACACAGTAGTATGTTGAAAATGGTCCAGACGCCCAGATACACTTTGCAATAGTAAAATTTGCGCTATAATAACCGTGAACTTGTCTTTCAACTGGGTTTGACAAGCCTGTGACTTCATCGGTGCATTTGTATGCACCAATCAGGATGCACTTGACAAAACCAATGCTACGAACTCTGTGCATATTGAATACACTGCGGTGGTACATGCAACCCCACGTCGCAATTTGCGGAAGAAATACACATCGAGCACCTGTCCCAAATCGTGCTTCCAAACCACTGTAAACTATTATGTATGGCTTAAATGGTAACAAAGTAGTCAGGCCACCGTAGAGAATCTATATCACCTTGAAACTCAACAGTTCACGGGGCACATACCTGACGTAGTGTTGGCCGTAGTAGCACACCATAGCATGGCATAACATCGGAGTACTGAAATGCCTGCCTTGTTCGTGACCGTATAGCTGTACATTGTGGGAGGTTGGGTCGGTGCGTATGAGGTATGCGTTTTAATGCCTCTGTGTACAGTTGCTTGTTGGAAAATAAATATGCGGAGCGTTTCTAGATCACGTGAATGTAGCTACAGAATCAAACGACCCACGCATTCTTGTGGCCGCCAGAAATGTTGCCTAGATTTGCACCCGATATCATCCGAACCCTGCAGACAGCTCCGAAACCCTTGACAGCATTCTGAAATCTTATGAGCATTGACAGAGACACAACCTATTCAGTGCACTCTAGTGAAGTCCGGAGATAACACTCGGAAGGACACACCTTATTGAGATCAATGATGGGTTGCACCTGCTCAAGCACTCGTGTGATGTCGTGATAGTCGATATTACGCTCCCATATGAGGCCGAACACCACTGTATCAGTATCGAAACGAGGGGATTTAGTGACCACATGCTACAGATAGAAAACCCGATAGAATGGCATGTATCATTTGATCCGATAAGCCAGCTTTCTCCAAACCGTTGGACCTGCGTCTCTGGAGTTCATGTTGGTGATGAACAACACAGAATGGGCGGGAATCATGACTGGCCACAAAGTACGTCAGTTATAATTTTAGTATTAAACAACCTATACAACTACAACGCTGTCATGTGCAGGAAGCGAGGCAACCATACCACATGTGGGGACGGTGCCTATTTGATTTAGTTGGGCCGGCACTTGTAAGCCGCACTGTTAGGAAATCCAAAGTGAATGGCCAGGATACGATATAATATAATGAGTCGATAGTATACCGCTTATCAAGTTCTGAGTTTCAAATTTGCAATAGCATACGATAGATACATACTTGCTTGCGCAATAAAAATTACAGGCGCTCGTCATCTCAAGTCGAAGCGCAAACTGACTGGAAATCACGGCTATGTTCTAGACGAAGGCGTGTCACATTGAGAGCGCGATAGAACCGAGGGACCAAAGCATTGATGACCCAGTTACACGTCTACAATAGCTATCACTGGCGCGTGATCAAAATTTCGAGCCAATGAAACACTCACCTTGTCACAATTGACAGGGTCTGGGGTGACAAGGGCCGACACTATCTGATCCATAGGGATGATGTCTGTTGAGAATTGGAGTGGAATGAAAAGCGGTCAATAGCATATTCTATCCGATCCATGGGATGATATTGTTGAGAACTGAGAATTAGAGTGGAATGAAAAGTGGTCAATAGCATATTCTATCTGATCCATAGGGATGATATCTGTTGAGAATTGGAGTGGAATGAAAAGTAGTCAATAGCATATTCGGGAAGCGAAGCACGGCCCTCAAATTTCAGTATGTGCACAGCAAATCACGCATATACTGTTACACTCGATACGTTATCTCTTGTTCATTGGGTACAGTTTAGCTTGCTCGCGAGTACACATATCTGTCGTAAAAGCGCATCTCATCAGGATTTGTGACGTGATAAATCAGATCAGAAATGAACAGGCAACTAAGAGCTCAATACAACTTGAACAAAAGCACAAACACACCGTCCATTGTAATCGCCGAGAATCGGTTGGATGAGAATGCTTTCGATTGTTCCGCCAATCTGTTCATATCTGATGGATTCGCAACACCATTTGCTCTAACTCTGTAGAAAAGAAATAAATGCTGAGCCTAAACAAGGGCGGTGCAGGCCGACTACTATAGTACCAAGCTGATAAGTTATATCGAACACTAATGTGCACCACTTGCAACTCTGTCAACAAACTCCCAGGAGCAGATTAAACGTCGCACGAAGATGGATAAAAATTTCAGAAGGGCACTTACACGCCCTTCAACACTATTGGTACAAGACAATCGAAGTACGTGCACCTGCTAGAGGCGCTCCCAACACTGCTTGAATGGTGGCGCGTTTCGATGCACTAATTTCCGATCACACCAAAGAACCTCTGCGTAGATACCCATCCTGTAATACACGAGCATCCCTTCATACACACCTATCCTTCGTATCACACATCTCGTCACAGGTTCTCATCCACTGATAACGCCATATTCACTCACACAGATAATATTCCGCCATTTATGATTGGTAATTTTATACCGAAGCTTGCCCTGCAAATGCCACCCCCGTTATCGCTACATACAATCACATCCATTCCATCCATTATGGGGTTCCCCTTCATACCCGAGTAAATGATCACACATACCTATCCTTCATGTTATTTTAACTAGTTCTACTAGCTCCTTCCCAACTACTCGTCATTTCATACGTACTAAATGCTTCCAACATGCTTACCCCTTGGCCATTTGTACGAGGGCTGTTGTTGATATGTAGTTCACTAATTTCTCATACTTGCTGGATGTCTTTGTGCCACCGCACTTGCACTTTCGCTGGCCATAATGAAAAGAAAATGCATGAAAAAAATGATAATTAACAACTCGCACGATTGCAAAAACAGGACTCAAACTTGATATGTAGATGAAGTACTTAGGAAAGTAGCAGCTTGCGAAACTCGAAATGGACTCACAAACGAAAACGTGAGATCAATAGTCATATGTAAACATCGATACCATATCTGCCATACAACCAATATTTGTGTGCGCGTACATGTCTGCCGTTAATTGAAGGCGATGATGATAGCTCAACATGTGTTCATCTTTAAGAACCAACTACCAATCAAATCAGCTACACACCTTTTCCTCGACTGATACGGAGAAGAGATCATGCACGAAGCAAGGGTTCTCGCAATACATCTGCTGATCATTGTCCATATTTCCGGTCAAGCATGCGTGAATACATGTACATACTGCCTCCTGAGAACAAGAGTGACAACAGCAGATATTCAATAGAAATTTGGCCTGAAATTCGCCTTTGACTGTTCTCGTATTGAGTAAGAATTGGTTTTATCTGATTACGAACTGCCTTCTGAAAGAAAAAGTAACAACAGATATTCAATGGACAGTTGGTATGAACTTCGCCATTGACAGTTCTCGTTTAAAGTAAGATTGGTTTTATCTGAATACGATGGCCCGATACAATCACCACCTGTCTCGTGGGAAACCCATTTAGAGTGTCCTATATGGTAATTTTCTTCCACATTTATTACTATCGCGGCACTGATATTCTCAATGTGTATGTCGAAGATGTTTGTGGTGGTATTTAGTACCCGTGAATTTATCCAAACGTTCATATCAAAAAGATCGAATGCTGTTCTAGTGCATCTACAATCAGTATTCACTCTCATCGAATGGATGATGAATACATGGCTCTACAATCTACGTCCGAAATATATGAAATGGACAAACCCTGCAAGCAATTCAACATATCTTCTTGGCTCGCTATTGTATCGTTCATATACACATGACTTGATACCTGTACCACTATAAGTTATTAAGCGACTATAAGCATATAGTTCCTCTGCTTCCGTTGACAGCCACTTTTACACGCATAGTTGGACTTGTGCTGGACAACCAAATCGCACGTACACGCTACACCACTATCTCGACATGATCACAAAGTTACTCTTCATTATATGCTGCGCTCGCACATCTTGAAGATAGTGCAGAATTTGACTGTAATCTGTGATTGTGAATATGTAAATGTAAAACACAAAAAGGAAGAGAGCGATCAAGGTTCACATACGAAAGTTTCGGCAGCATCGTCCATATCTTTGGGTTGAAATCTTCCTGTGTGTTGATATTGCAGCCTGAATTAAAGAAAGAGAAGGTAAATATATATATATATATATATATATATATATATATATATATATATATATACGTATATATGACATGTGTACTTTAATATAACACGGCAAAGATAGTCGAACAACACATTCCGAATATTTGTGCTCGCTCACCCAATCCAAAATCTTTGTCGTGCATATGTAAAACAACCAATATGACCACTACAGTAAGTAATTATACCATCAGAACAAATTGAATCGGCAATGTATCCAACTCCCATATAGGTCAACTTAGACAAACTCCACTCGG
>LUCW03000317.1:105000-110000 GCA_001586965.3 Sphaeroforma sirkka | reverse complement strand
AGTTACTTCTTCACGTGTAGATATTCACAGTTTCTTATATATACATAAATCTGTATTGGAAGTTCACAAGTGAAGCACTTTTTTTCAAACAAATAAAATAGAATAGGTATATATATATATATATATATTACTGATATTTAGACATATTCATGTGTGTGTGTGTCAATGTGTATTCGTGAATAGTAGAATATGGAAGTCGAAAGTTGAAATGTGAAATATCCGTTTACAATTCGAAAAACGCATAGAATGTTTGTAAGTATGAATCTATAACCGTATTTTCGTACAATTAGTACCGTGTCTCATTGTACGACGACAACCAAATCACTCGATCATGCATTTTCTTTAAAGGTACACTCGATTACTGTCCATCACAGTTACTGGACGGCTTAGAGCCTCTGCTGGCCAAAGGTGGGTGTGTCGTCGACTACCATTCATGTGAACTATTCCCTGAGAGATGGTTCGACTTGGTTATTGTATTGCGAACGGATACAGCGCATCTGTACGACCGCTTGTTGGCCAGAGAATACGGCAAAAAGAAGTTAGAAGATAACATGACGTGTGAGATCATGAACGTGCTGCTGGAGGAGGCCAGGGACAGCTATAAAAACGATATTGTGGTGGAGATGAACAGTAATACAGTTGAGGACATGGAGGACAACGTTGAGAATGTGACTAATTGGATGGCAAACAACTGGAAGCCTGCTCAATGAGGTGGATGGGTTACCTTATAGTGTGTGTATATATTAAATATTAGAATTGCCCTGAGCAGCTTCGCGACTTGCCGTTGTGATTAAATTGAGTTTGTAAAGCTCAATTCGTATATATATATGTGCACACTCTCACCACATGGTGGAACTTCAATGGTTCGCTCATGTGGCTTCGTGACAGCAAATTTCAGTAGCATCGACAGGAGTGTACAAGGCAGATAGCATGCACCACACCGCACAAGTACACTGAAAGTCGACATAAGTGAAGGAAGCTCACCATAGTACTCAACACTATCGAACTGATAGAAAGCATGTCCCCATCGTTTGCTACAGGATACTTCCAGAACACCTTCATGCCGTGCTTGTACACCAAGTCACCAACTGCTGCACAGTATCCATTTTGAAAGTGGTCTACTGTAGGTAAAAGTGTTTTGTGTCTAAAGTTTCACAAGCGAAATGTTGTGCCTCCAGATTGCATAAGGCTACGATCGCCATTCTCTAATACGCCACATAGGTTACTGTGACTACAATGAAAGAAAAGGAGGCAGCGAAACGCTGGCTCCAATACACATATACTTTACGAAAGTAGAAAGGAGCAAGCCCGTGTCGATCTTAGCCTTCACTCAAACGGAACTACCCCCTTAGCTCCATGCGCAGCTAGAGTTTAGTGCTTTACATATAGCGTTGGCAGTCTGTTTTATTCTAAATTTTATCCATTTACATCTGTAATTTTTGCGATTACACGTTTTCCATTTCGTAAGGAAAGCAAAGAACTTCATGACTATACTCCTACTACACAGACGTTCCAGCATTCCTTCTAAATTATCATGCAGGGCTGTAGCCAGTAGTAGAACGCGACAGCGCACGATGGGTCCCATAGTTCGGCTGAATATCACATACTACCAAAGGGGCTTTCCACCACTGGAATGGTCGTCGAGGGGTCGATGCTTTCCGGCATATAAATGTGGTACGGTGCCGTACGTTAACTATTTTCTACTGTACCAGGTCGTCCATCGCAACGCAACGCTTTCAGATGTAACTACATATCGTTGGCGACTTAGGAAACATACTTGTCCTTCCCTCGACCCGAGGTTTTCGTAGACTCAGGCTAGAACCGATTTTGGTTGACATACTTGGGCGACTGGCGCATATCACAATCTGACACGTGTTCCAGTCATGACATTTTGACAGGCGCGAAAACTGCCCTCTTGCCGGCTACACCGTGAATGAACTTCAGCACCCTCTCTGCCGCTTGCCTGGCACACAAATCTGTTGCTGGCGCATTGTCCTCTGATATTTGTGCTCGTGACGGTGAGGATTCTCCGTCCGCTCCATTCGGCGAGCCTCTCAAGTCGAGAAGAAAGTCTCTGAAAGGTACGCAAGAGGTTGAAAGTTGGAAATGAATTATCGACACGTACAGAGCGCCAACTACATGACCTTTGTATATTAAGGAGAAGGCGGAGACCACCAAATGAACATAGGCAGTGCACAGAGGGGCGAGAATTTACCTGTATACCCGCCAACCGGTGTGCAGTGTTCGCTCCAGCTGATCGGCTGTACTTGCGACTGGTTGCACCCACGGACAGAACGTTCGGTGTGCATAAATCGGATCCACAAAAACTCTGCGACAGTCTGCAATATGAAAGGCGAAGACGAGTACACTGTCACAAAAGTGGTGGTGATGACTATGTGGGTTTCAATGAGATTTGACGATATGGGAGTACGACATAGAATACGGACTCGGACGGCAACAGACACAAAACGGAATATCGTTACCTTCCGTCGTATCGGACAGCCTGCGCCTCTTGTTAGTATCCTGCATTCCTACTATATCATCTACTGGGTCGACTGCTGCATTCTCTATACTTTTGGTCTGTACAATGCCCGTGGCAGCAGACTTGGCTCCTGAGCTCACAGCAGGCCCGGCCGAATCGATCTGTAAATTGGTATTCGGCCTCCCCGGAATCGCTAACGTTCGTTGACAATAGCGGCATACCAATCCAGCATTGTTCTCGGACGATCCTGCATCGGACTCCCACCCAGCAATGGCCAACGCAAGCACTAAGGGGGTCGTAGATTGCAACGTCTCGCCTACGCTTACATTTGATGTTTGTGAACTTGTGGTAACTCCAGCTTCGGGTACGGACATTAAAATTGCGCTGTTCTGTACCATCACTTTGTTGCCCGATGATGTTGACGGGACTTTCCCTTGTGCGTTCGCAGGTAAAACAGACGCTGTGACCAGAGCGCTGGTTCGTTCTGTGGCGTTAGAAAGGGCTGGTGATTTGTTGTTGATAGCTGGTGTAACGTTGGAATTTGAATTCGCTGGCGTCATGGCCGTTGCAACCGATGCTGTACCAGGGATGGCTGGTGATTTGTCAGTGATAGCTTGGGCGCTATCGGTGGTCGCAGATGTACTAGTGAGCTCTGCTGAATTTTCGGTGTGGGCTGGCCTCTTGACGATATTGGCTGGAGGTGTATCAGTAGCAGCCGTGTTGACCACAACTACTTGACTACCTGAAGACGCATGCGGTGTCGAATTAGTGCGAAGGAAGGCGCTCAGCTCTGCAATGACGCTCGTCTGTTCGTTGGCATCAGCCAATAGTGTTTCTTCGACACCAGGTGGCAAGTCATAGTCATCTGAAAAGAAAGAAAGTTTTCATTGACACACTGATGAGTAAACTGCCAGACATTCCAGGCACAACTATGACTTGACACCATTGCGATATGATTGCATAAAATGCTTCATGATGTGAGGGTAGAAGATCAACAGTGCGCCACTGTGCTGATACAGGCCTAAAGGTGGGTTTATCCAGGATTGAACCTCAAGCACGAGTTAACACCCTAGTAATCATGTGAATCCATCGGTTAACCAGTAAAGGAAGCATACTTGAACCCAGGAGATGCAGAATTGTGCGTGCCCGTTGAGCGAAGCGGCGTCTTTCTTCTGGTCTATTTCTGAGCGTGATAGTCGCCAGGGACTTTGGGCACGGATTGTCCCTCCAGAAACAGGCGCTGTTGTGACCCTCATTCAACCGCTTAATGTACACAGCGTATACTCCACTCACGGCTTCGATCGATTTAGTGCCCTACGAACGCAATAAAACATCTAATTTAGCAATACGAAGGAATCGCCTAATTACCATTAGAACACGGTATCTTGTGTGCTGTTCAACACATCTCGAGATCGCTGTTCCTTGACAACTGAGAATTGAACAACCTAATTCACCAGTATACAATCAGATGTAAATTACATTTCTATTGTAGACATGCATATCTTGGGCTCTATTTTTCTTGTAAACATACATACTTTGGTGATTGAAAAACAGAGTAGTTGGCTGCATGTTTTGCATTTGATCATGTCCAAGCCAATGTTCACCCAGCCCCATCGCGCTGCTTCCAAGGGCGATAGACTTGAGGGATAACCGGCCCAATTTGCCAGTGTGTATGTTTTCACTCTTTCAAGATACAAAGAGCTGAGTAGGGAATGAGGTAGGGAATGAATCGTGGATGTATTAGACCCTTTATTTTCAAGTTGTACGCCACTAAATATTATTTTATAATGCTAACTCCTCTGTATGCTTGAGATCATCAACCATTTCAACTCAAACGGTACTAGAACAGTACACGTCGTCAAAAGTTGACGGCTATAATAAATCACTATCGAACCATCAAGTGTTAGGCTATCTCTTTCTATTTGAGAGTATCAGCAAGAAAACGAGACAGTTCGCAGCCGAGTAACTCTAGATATGAACATGTCTTTTGATATCAACATATTGTACAACCAAACAATCTTACATCCATGTAATTCTAATGCATATAAATACATATATAAACATGCAAATATATATATATATATATATATATATGTGTGTGTGTGTGTGTGTGTGTGTGTGTGTGTGTGTGTGTGTGTGTGTGTGTGTGTGTGTGCGTGTGTATGCGTGCATATATATATATATATGTGTGTGTGTGTGTGTGTGCGTGTGTGTGTGTGTGTGTGTGTGTGTGTGTGTGTGTGTGTGTGTGTGTGTGTGTGTGTGTCCGTGTGTGTATGTCTATCGTAATATATATATATATATATATATATGTATCTATATATATATATATACACGTTTGTATGTACGTCTATAATATATATATATATGTGTGTGTGTGTGATGTGTGTGTGTGTGTGTGTGTGAGTGTGTGTGTGTGTGTGTGTGTGTGTGATGGCATGACTGTGTATTTATATATATATATATTGATACTATATATAATATCATATATATTATTCTTAAGTATTACATATATATA